>JAUJPP010000637.1:0-11301 GCA_030562195.1 Nipponacmea schrenckii
TTTATAGAATAATGAAGTTTCCTAACGTTATTAGCTGTATCGATGGTACTTTGATTCCTATCGTCAGGCCCAAGGACGACGAATTTGTTTATGTTTGTCGGAAAGGATTTCACGGAGTGAATATCCAAGCTATCTGCAACGCGGATCTACGGTACGTTTGATCTATTATATTATATATTATTTCGGCCTAGTCTAATGATAATGTCTCATAAACTTGTTACCTCCCTTCTATTAGCGTAGACCTTGGATTAATAATAGACTGGAGATGAAATGACGTCATATTTGTGAAGTATGGATAAGCCCCGCCTCCTTGACATCGACGTTATGCTTATGGCTTGCAAGGCTTGTTGAGATTATTTTGCTGCTGTATTTTTGGGGCCAGCGATGTCAGCATGCTCTGGATACGCCTGCACGGACAGGGCAGGAACACTAACGGTTCAATTACTTTTCACACGTGAGTTTCCTTTTTCTGTTATGGGTGGTTCTACAGTAATATGACAAAACACAGTCCACATGTTTCAAGTCTGGTTATTTCTACATTTAAAACGTCTTTTTTATATTTTTTCTTTTGATTCCATAAGATAATCATATAGTTGATAAATGTTAGGCACTAATCTCGCGTATTTTGAAAAAATAAGGGAAGAATTTTGGTACTCCGTTAAAGTCACCCCCCAAAAACTCCATGTCCAAAATGCAAACATTAAAAGTTCTACTTGCAATTATTCCGTTATGAATGAGTTTTATATTCCAATTTAAGACGATTTATATTCGTATACATGTATATTCCAATACTAAATAGCTAAAAACAATATTATATTTTAATTTTTTGCACAATTTGAAAAAAACTGTGCAAAAATCCCTGTCCCAACTTCTTATGTCATCAACGACACATTGTTATAAAACGATGAAATACGCTTCAATGCGACTGGTTGAGAAAGCAGGTCATGTGATAAAAGAGTACACAAATTCCCGCCAATTATCAAGGCCAAATGCAACATGGCGAACGCGACGACGAAATGGGGATATTTGAGAAATTGTTAGGCAAATAGGGTGAGTACATCAATTCCATGTCATCTACAAACGGTCTATATACGAGTTTTCTATAATGTTGAAACTTCGTTTTTTCACCTGGCCATAGAAAATATGCCATTCCCTTTTCACAAAACGCAGCTATAATGTCACCACATATGTAAACAAACACGCAGCCATTGTTTAATCAATGTCCTTGTCATCAACGACACGGTCATCAACGACACAAATTTTCGTGACGCTGATGATTTTTATTGTATCGTTGATGACGTGTTGTTGATGACAATGAATAAAGTATATGTTTATCTCATTCACAATTTGTGTAAAGCCAATTTCAAACCAAATTAATCATACTCTCGTTATCTTTTGTAGAAAAACAGTTGGTATTAATCATATAGCATGGCACTAACATCAGCAGAACGTTCCAAACGGTATAGAGAGAAGAAAAGGTTGGACCCAGGATTCCGGGAAAAGGAAAGGGAGGGGCAAAGACGAAGATATGTACCAATAGGGGATAGATCCGCGAGAGAAAAAAGATACACTCAAAGGCGATGGCGGAAAAACCAAGCGTCTGTAAGGAGAAACAAAAGAGTCTTCCTACCTGATACACCTCCGAATTCTCCAGATGGACCTACACAAAGAATACGGGGAAGACGAAGAACACGAAAGGACAGGGCAAAGGCATACAGAATCATAGCAGGATTAAAACTTATGCTGATCAATCAAAAGAAGACGAGCGAAAAGTACAGAAAACGCTGGCAAAGACTGAAAAATGAACACACAGAAAACTCTCCTAGAAAGAATACAGCCCGAATGATTAATAATATTCGAAAAGGTAACATGAAATCCATACAGAAGGCTTTATTATTCCACAATGTTTTGATAAAACAAATAAGTAAGAAATATGAAGAATCGAAGCTACAAAGAGAAAAACAGATAATAAAGAAGATAGCATCTGGAAAAATTATTAAGAAATACAGATTGATAGACAAAGCAAATAAATTATTTGGTTGTTCAAGAATAGGCGATAATAATGGTAGTCTCATTCAATATGAAAGAAAGCAACGGAACTATTCCTTGTCACTTGAACTGAGAAGATTTGTTCAACAATTCTATGAAAGGGACGAAAGCAGTAAGGTTCTTCCAGGTAAAAACGACACCAAAACTAAAAACAAAATAAGAAAACAAAAGAGAATACTATGTGACAACATGAAAGTCCTCCACAGTAAATTTCTGTATGAACACCCTCATCAAAATATATCCTATGCGTTATTTTGTAAGCTGAGACCATTTTGGGTCACGATACCAAGACAGAGTGACCGTGAAACATGCATGTGTAAACGTCACGAAAATATACAACTGATAACTGATAAATTATTTCGCGAGAAGATAGTCGATTCCTTAAGACCCACAGAGCATTGTACGCATCTTGTATGTAGTATAGCTGACCAAAAGTGTATGTACGGGGTATGTAGTGATTGTAACGATAAACGGTTACCACCCTTTCCCCAAGAAGACAAGAACCGAGAAGTAACGTATTACCAATGGACAACGAATGAAAAAAGCATTGATGTACCGAATAGCGAGGCAGTGAAGATATTCAAAATTACAGAAAAGGAAAAGCGAACTGAACCAATGTATGACCTGTATTCTAGGTACGAATCTGAATTAAAACCAAGATACACTACACATATATTTAATATAGCCCATCAATACAAAACTCTCCGAGATTTAAAACAGACTATTACATTACAAGAAGCAGTAATCCATATGGATTTTTCTGAGAACTACCTATGTCAGTATGCCTCCGAAATCCAGAGTGTCCATTTTGGAGCCTCCCACCAGCAAGCCAGTCTTCATACTGGCATCATATATACTTCTGGTCACATCACTCCCTTTTGTACAATCGCTAAAGACACAAGACACGACCCAGCTTCCATTTGGGCCCACGTAAGTCCTTTGTTGGAAGACTTGAAGAAAACTCATCCAGACATATCTGTGCTCCATTTCGTAACAGATGGTCCAACAACTCGATACAGGAATAAAACAAACTTCTATCTAGCATCGATTATTCCTAGAGAAATGGGCTTTACAGACGTGACCTGGAATTTCCTGGAAGCGGGCCATGGAAAAGGGGCAGCAGACGGAATTGGCGGGACAGTGAAACGACAGGCTGATCAGTTGGTGGCTGAGGGTAAAGATATTTCTGACCCTAAATCTCTGTACCAAACTATGATGAACAGAAACTCAAACATTACATTCAAGTACATTGAAGATACAATGATTTCTGAAGTTGAATCAAAGATTCCAGAAAATCTACTTCTAATTAAAGGAACTATGAAAATCCATCAGGTAAGATTTAAAATCAAAAATTTGAATGAGCAAAAGTGAAAAACAAAACCTATATCATCCTGGTAAAATATAATTGGACAGGTAACAGTGCACATCATTTATTGTACATAAGATCTTCCAATCATAAAATTGCATTTTGCAGTTCAATAAGGCACATATAGCCACTCAAACTGCTATTATGATACTTCATCTATACAGATGTGTTAATAATGTCTATTTAATATATCCAAATTGTTTTACAGGTTCTGTTTAAGGGCAAAGCTGGTTTTGTATTTCATAGAATATTAAGTTGTTTTTGCCAATCAAATGGTACTGACGGTAACAACCAACGACCTTCTTGTACTTGTTTTGATTTAACAGAGGCGTACCTGGTAAAACCAACGACGGAACCAGGTTTGTATGAAGACCCCTAGTGTCAGATTGCCAATGTCTTTTTGAACCACAAGAGTGCCATTTAAAGACTTGTTTCGGGTAAAAGATGACCATAACTAGCATTTAACCGTATAAAACAATAAAAATATAAGGTGTAGAAAACATGTTTCATATACAGCATTCCACAATGCTATCCTGTTGTCTTTTATTCTTCCAGGTGATAACAGTGATACGAGTCCAACTATACATGTACTTTCTAATTCCAGTACATGTACTTCAGCTTTTGTACCCATCAATCCTGATGACCCTGATATGCATAATAAATGGTGTCTGGTTCTGTACGACGGAATTGTCTATCCCGGTCAAATTACTGATTTTGATCATGATTCTGTTGAAGTTAAAACAATGTCTAGAGTTGGCGAAAACCGTTTCTTTTGGCCAAGGACAGATGATGTGATATGGTACGATTACGAAAAAGTAATTACGACAATACCACCTTCAACGAATGTAACAAATAGGCACATGCAAGTTGACAAACTAATATGGGCAGAGATTAATCAAAAGTTTTCGTGTTAATTGTAATGTGAAATAAACATACTTTCAATTGGTATAATTTTTAGAACCTTATTTTTATTGTTATTTTGCAAATTGTGTCTTAAATTTGAGCCTTAACTCAAAAATGCATACTTTTTTGTTCTCAACTTCACTAGTTTGTCATCAACGTCACGTTGCCTGTCATCAACAACACCCTTTGTCATCAACGACACATGGCAAATGAAGTGACCTGCAGTCCAAGCATTAAACTTCACAACTTTGAACTTATCACCTGAGGTATTTTACTGTTGAAATCTTTCTAATTCAAAAAATAACATTCACTCTATACTACCATAATCTCCCGACGGAAGATTGAAAGTTTCCTTTTTCGCAGCAGCTTTCGGTCTGTTTGTAAATGTGCTAATATTTAATAAGGCCAAAAAAAAAATATAGTCCTGTTTCCTGCTACCGGCCTGAAAAAATAGGGTAGGTAGGTAGGGAAATGATTTTATTTTTTTTTTTCATTTTATTTTTTTTGTTAACCTCAAAAAGGGTGCGGTGCAGTGGAGTGGGATCTGGTTACCTTCCGGAACACCTGGGTTCACTCCTAATTTTATTTCAGAGTTCCTGTGGTCTATGTTTTTTAGTTTTTACTGTTTCTTGTGTTCTCTGTTGTTGTGTCTTTGTGTACCTGTGTTTGTCTGTCCCTTGGATTTATGTTGTCATCATGTAAATACTTTGGTTTTATCAAAAATTTAAGGAATAAAAATAATGTCAGCCGTGACTACAGACTCAAAAGTGATGATAAGTTGCTCAGTTCAATACCTTAGCATTTGTATTTAAGAAACCAAGATAGTTTTAAACAGAACATTTAATTTTAAGAAACAGACTTCATTTTTGTGGGTTCATTTGAGTTTTGACAACAAGAGTTAACAACAAGAATTTATAATGCTCTGTATGGAAATTCTAATGCGTCCCTTTAGTTTTTCTGGAATATCAGGAACCACAGGAATTGGGCAGAAAGTTTGAATGTCTCAAATAGAAGTTGGAAGTGTCATACACACAAAAAGGCTAGAAAACCTCCTTACAATCTCTTTAAAGGGGAACCGTCAGCATTTTCGTGGGTCGATTTAGAAACGGGAATTTTTAAGCTCAACTATTCAGTACTAGTGTTCGCAACTCACCGTTGAAATATGAGCCTTCAAATCTATGTTTATCCGCATTTGAAAGTTATAATATGTGTCACATATTAGCGAGACTACCCGATATATAGAAGAGTCCTAAATAGAAGGAGAAATTTCTAATTTTAGGTTTTTTGAAGGAAATAATGCAATTGTGTATATTTCTAGTGCTTCTGAAGGCTATATAAATAAATTGCTGGGCTAAAAAAATCCCAGTTTCTGAGACTTATCCAAATCAACCCAAGAAAATGAAGACTGTGCCCCTTTAATTCAAGTAAGCTGAAGAAAATTATTTTCCATAAGGCCTCTGAGTGACAATGTCTTTCCCATCCTTTAAGCATTCGTCACATATTGGAAGGACAGTTTTGAATTTTGCGAGCATCTCCTGGTGAACACGTCCCCCAGCACAACAGTAACAACATGTATCAGAATTTCCAAGGCCTGAGCTGTAATAGGCAAGTTCAATGGGCGATACACACGATAATGAGGATCTAGACATCACAGTTTTAAATAGTGGATTTGTTGGTGGTAGTAAGGGTGAGCCACAAGTGAAGTCATATTCACCAAGTCCACGAGCAAGAGAGCATTGTTGCCTTTCAGTTAGTCTTAATTTTGAGTACACAACGCGAGGCTTGCGACATTCCACACATTCAACCAACAATCTTGCATTTTGGACTGTACAAAGACTTGGTGGTGAATCAGGCATTTCAACGTATCTGTTTGTGTTATTCCTGGAAGCATCTTCTTCTGTAGATGCTTCCTGTCTAGTTTCTGAATCTTCTGCCACATCATCATCCAAGGATTCTAAAGGCTTTTCCTGTACCTTATTTTGCTTTTCTGCTTCGTTTTCTTTAGAGGTTTTAATGAGGGTCTATCTTTCTCTGTTGTTTCCTGTCCCTTCACCTCTGAGTAAGGCTTATAATGGTTGCCACTCTCATCCAACACAGGGTCTGGTAACCAAGAAGGCAAAGGATATTTTGGTGGCAGACAACAGTTTTCATCACTGCATTTTTTTAGTTGAAAAATATAGTGGGAGCTCTTGCTGTGTTTTTCAAGCCAATCTTGATATGACCGAACTTTGTTTGTGTGTGCCTTCTGTAACTTGTTAAGATCTATAGTAGGAAACATTTCTCTGATATGATGTTTAAGGATGTCTATCTCTTCATCACTTACTGGTTCCATGACCTGAATCGGTTCATCTTTCAGACTCAATCTGATAAATCTATTCATGATTGTTCTTTTGACTGGTTCTAATGATTCTGTCCACTCTTCTATGATCTTCAAGTTTGGCATGTCATTTTGTGTTACACGAATCTCAGCCATGCTGTTCTTTCGTTTCAAAATGTTTTCCACATTTGTCTCGCATGCTAATCTTTCTAGCGAGACATTCTGCAATCCTAAATTCAATATGGACATTATTCTTTCGGCTGGGTTTGTATAGCTTTGTCCGGGTGCACAGCGACCATGAACAAGGAAATCCAGATTATGCTCCTTGAACAAGCAAACATTTGCCAGTTTTACAGATTCTAAATTGTTTCTTTGGTCAACCCCCCCGTCAGTGAATTTGAATAAAATTGACTTGTCAGAATTCTCCATCATCTTTGACAGAACTGTGGCATGCCGAAAAGGCGAAGCTGCTTGAAAGACAGAATCATTTATTACTGTTACAACTTTACCTCTGACAAAAGAAGTTTCAACCTTGTCAGGGATACTACACTGCAGAACGACAGATGGTGTAATGGAAGACCTGGTCATATCATGATCCAAAGCAACTAAAGTGCTTGTTGTAGGTACAATCGACTTTTTCCCTCTTACTACTGTTGATATCGCTGTACCTGGTTCTCCTATTGGAACCTTTGCTTTATCATCACAAAAGACGAGCATACATTTATCATTTTCCTCGACGGCATATGATTTCAGATATTTAAATTGAGCATTGCAGTAATGACTGTCCGGGTGAGATAATCTAAGTTGTCTTCTTTGTATTTTAAATTGGACGTCTAATCTTGATGTAAAGTTTAAAGCTCCTTTACAGTATGGATTGCGAGGATGAAATTGGAGACGGACAAGACTTGCTGATGGGATAGGAGTGTCAAGAGGACATTTTGACGTTGCCTGTTTGATGAGATCAGGAATGGATATAAACTCGCTGAGATGTGCCTGTCCATGTCTCCTGTCGTCAGCTGCTGTGATATCTTCAACTATAGCTCCCAACTGGTCAAAGAAAATATCGAACTTATTATTTGGTCTCCCAGGATTTGTATGTCTTAAATCAGCTATTAAGTCAGTGTGACCCAAAGATATGAGTCTGAGACGTTCTTGAATAACAGGGTTAGTTGCTTTGCTACCATCAAATGCTAGTTCTTTGTATATGAATTCCAAAATAGAGGGAGACAGTGAAGTGATGTTATTTATCTTTTGTTTGTAGGTTCTTTTCATTTCCCTTGTATGAACCTCCAACAGCTTAGGCCTGGCTTGTTGAAGCAATCTGGCACCAGTGATAAAAATCTCTGGATCTGTGTAATTTAAAGGGGCCTTAGAAATTACAACCGTAGTTCCTGTTGATCCACCTTGACTGAACCGGACAATAAGTATTGGTACAGACAATTTAAGGTCTCTCAAGAATCGAAATTTCTCAGTTGTATTTTTGAATGGCTGTTCTACATGCTCCATTTCATTAAAGAAAACAAGTTCATTTTCTGCCTTTTCCTTCATTATTCTATCAAGTATATCGTACTTGCTGTAAACTATGTTTGATGATGATCTGTGCTCAATGGTTGCATCTTTGGCAATTGTTCGAACAGGATGATCCATTAAATGATTCTTTTTAATTTCATTGGTCTTTTCTGTGAGATACTCTTTATATGAATGTAGGCAATCTGCGAGACCTCTGATTTCTTCAGCACCATCTTTCCATGCAGCGGTTGATGAAGTGACTGGTTTTAGAAGAATACTGAAAAAAATAACAACATGGATTTAAAGGATTTATCATTAATACTACCAGTAAATGAATTAAGACTACAACTAATAATTATTTTTTCTTTAGAAGTTTCAAAATCACAAGTTTTCACTTCAGGAGTCGGTTTCACGAAGAAACTTATAAGTAAGATTGATCATATAAAGTATACTGAATTGTTCATGACTTAAGATCAATCTTGCATTTTGAAGTATTTTATTTCTCAAATCGTAAAAATTAAATTGGATTTAAGTCTAAAATCACAAAATCGCAATTATAAATGCACCCGATAATTTCTGAATTTACAGTAGTTGAAGGCAAACAAACTTTACCTATACAATGCTTCTGACTGAGACTCAAGTCCTTTCACATCAAGTTGCATCTCTTTCATCTTTTTCCTCTTGACTTCATTAAAACCTTGATAGCTGTGAAATATTTCAGGAATGGCAGAAACAGCTTTTCTATCTTGGGCAGCATCAGAAATAGTCCCATGGTGATTTGTGATATACCAGAGAGCATTACACAGAACCTGAAAATAATTAAATCAGAGATTATTTGATTGAAAATCAATATATAAATACCATACTGTCTTCAAAGGAAATGCATAGTTATAAATTGTTTTAATTTGTTTGTTTTGGGTTTATAACGGTAAAATGGGTTTATAACGGTAAAATTTGTGACGATGAACTTTGAATCCTGAATTTGTTCCATTAATAGAAATGAATAAATCCTTGTCTTGATTAGGATAGTACCGGTTACCTTTAAAATAAAAGTGAAAACCTCTTATACAGGTGACATGGTCCTATTAAAGTTGAATATTAATTAATGAATCATGTTCACCAAAGAAATATTTCTCTAGAAAAGGGGAAAGTATAAGACATGACCGGTGGTTTATAGTTAATACAAGATTAGATTTGGTGAATATATAAGCTTATATACTGTAAATTCAGGTACCAAAATAAATAATTACCGCCAGAAGTAGTGATATACGCGAGTATTCTCAAAACCGAAAGTAGAAAATTAATGAAAGAAGCAAATCCATTGGCTGATCTTAGAAAAACACACCCTTTCTTGTCCAATCAGATACGCTGTTACAACTGATGGATTTCTTTTTTTATTATTGAAGTCCAATAACTTATTCAACAAACGTTTACGGCTTTATGTAACCCGAGAGGCATTGGAAATATAGGCTTATTGTCATGAAATAAACTATTGTTAGCTAGACCTATGTAATAACAAGTTATTAACACTATATTGCAGGTGACAAAACGGCGTAAATGGACAGTTTTTTTGTTTTTTTTTCATTTTGTCCAAAAAAACTTTAGGGTCGGGCATGAAAAATTTGGGTCGGTCGGGTAGCAGGAAACAAGACTATATTTTTTTTTGGCCTAACTATAAGTACAATCCGAGAAACAAAACGATGACTAAAGGAAAAAAACATTATTTTCTCTTAATCTAACTAATTTTTAAATACATGTGTACGCTCATTACGTACTAACTGACCATTCCTGTTCGATCAACCATGTCGTGACGCTGATGACAAAAATTTCAGATGCGTAACTTCGCTGGACAAATAAAATTTTTAATGAAAGTTTTTAGCGCTGCTGACGCTCGAAATATAAAGTAGACATGTATCTCCTGCATTTAGAACCTTAAGTCACGAAAAATTCAGGTTTGAATTAAACTAAAAAATTAACCTCTAATATGTCAGAATATCGTAGAACGACCTTTATAATATAAGACCAGGAAATAATTTAATGTATAGGATTGGCTTAACAGAGAACCTGTAAGGGTCTGGTAATTCTGCTCATAAACATCCACCAACTCCGCCTGGCTCCAATTGGCGCATCGATTTAACTCCGCCATTGTTTACTTTCACTTGTTTCGGTCAAGTTTCAAGTCTTTTACGGTTATGACACGTGGATATCCCATTGGTCGGTGACGTCACAAGGAATTCGCATTTTCGTACCTCCAAGGTGGAGAGTGACCTGTCCTCACATAGATATCCTATAAATAACTAGATCGCTCACGTGATCTTTTCAGCGCGTAAATTGCCTTCACTTCCGGTTGTGGGCAAAATGGTGGCTTCGTGAAGTGCTTTCAACTGTACAAACAGATACAAGTCAGGATCTTCCATCACGTTTTACAGGTAGATTCAATGTTCAAGATCTTTTGTTAACATTGTCTGGTCAAAAATACCAGTTGCAGAATTTTACCACTATAGATTCATAGCTTGAAACTCCAATATAATCCAGGCAACACCAAGGCAGGGGTAGGCCTAGCCCTACCTACTACTAGTACTAGGCCAACACCAAGGCAGGGGTAGGCCTAGCCCTACCTACTACTAGTACTAGGCCTAAAAAACGAATGCTTTTCTTCTCTAGTAAACTACTAGTTAGATCTAGGCCTACTGCCTGACAATTTTGATTTATTAATTGAAATATTGGAATAATACCACTTTGTTTATAAATTGAAACTGATTAGGCTTAGGCTTAGCAAGGTCTATGCCTATGGGTAGAAATGTTTTTTTCATTGTAATGCAATTTAATGGACCTTGTACAAGATGAGTTACATTGCATGTTGAAAATGGTCTCCATTTTTCAATTGATAAATTTAAATGGCTAGCTTGGCCTTTATTACTACACAGTTATCATAGGGGCCAAATAATTGAATTAGATTTAGTAATAATGAAGACATGTTTGCTTGTGACAGACATTGACATTATTTTCCGCAAAGCCTTCGGCTTAGCATTGTTATGTAGCATACTATCCTAGTTATCGCCCTTTACTATCGCTCTTCAAAGAAAGGTAAAATTAAGTCCCCTATCACATGACCCAGCACCATAATATAAACCACACAATTTCAACAATTAATCAT
>JAUJPP010000063.1:0-16888 GCA_030562195.1 Nipponacmea schrenckii
TTCTGCGATTAAACACTTCATAATGTCTATATGATTAAGCCGTACAGCCAAATGTAAGGGTGTATCACCTTCCTTGTTCTGTCTATTAACATCACACCGAGACCAGTAAATTAAACACCGTACTATTTCCTCATTATTCCAACGTACAGCCAAATGTAAGGGTGTATCACCGTTATTGTTCTGTCTATTAACATCACAATGAGACGAGTCAATTATACACTGTACAATTTCCAATTTATTCCATCGTACAGCCAAATGTAAGGGTGTATCACCGATTTTGTTCTGGCTATGAACATCACACTGAGACGAGTCAATTATACACCGTACAATTTCCACATTAGCCTTATGTACAGCCAAATGTAAGGGTGTATCACCTTCCTTGTTCTGTCTATTAACATCACACTTAGACGAGTCAATTAAACACCGTACAATTTCCAAAATACCCTTACATACAGCCAAATGTAAGGGTGTATAACCTTCCTTGTTCTGTCTATTAACATCACACTTAGACGAGCCATTTAAACACCTTACAATTTCCAAATTATCCTTATGTACAGCCAAATGTAAGGGTGTATCACCTTCCTTGTTCTGTCTATTAACATCACACTTAGACGAGTCAATTAAACACCGTACAATTTCCAAAATACCCTTACATACAGCCAAATGTAAGGGTGTATAACCTTCCTTGTTCTGTCTATTAACATCACACTTAGACGAGCCATTTAAACACCTTACAATTTCCAAATTATCCTTATGTACAGCCAAATGTAAGGGAGTATCACCGTCCTTGTTCTGTGTATTTACAGCACGCTTAGACAAGTAAATTATAAACCGTACAATTTTCACATTATTCAGTCGTACAGCCAAATGTAAGGGATTATCACCGTTATTGTTCTGTCTATTAACATCACACTGAGACGAGTCAATTATACACCGTACAATTTCCACATTACCCTTACGTACAGCCTGATGTAAGGGTGTATCACCGTTATTGTTCTGTCTATTAACATCACACTGAGACGAGTCAATTAAACATCGTACAATTTCCACCCTATTCCGTCGTACAGCCCAATGTAAGGGTGTATCACCCCACTTGTTGTGTCTATTAACATCACACTGAGAGTCAATTATACACCGTACAATTTCCTCATTATTCAGTCGTACAGCCAAATGTAGGGGTGTATCACGGTTATTGTTCTGTCTATTAATATCACACTGAGACGAGCCAATTATACACCGTACAATTTCCACATAATTCCATCCTACAGCCAAATGTAAGGGTGTATCACCATTATTGTCCTGACTATTAACATTACACTGATACGAGTCATTTAAACACCTTACAATTTCCACATTATCCTTATGTACAGCCAAATGTAAGGGATTATCACCGTTATTGTTCTGTCTATTAACATCACACTGAGACGAGTCAATTAAACACCTTACAATTTCCACATTAGCCTTATGTACAGCCAAATGTAAGGGTGTATCACCGTTATTGTTCTGTCTATTAACATCACACTGAGACGAGTCAATTATAAACTGTACAATTTCCACATTTTTCTGTCGCACAGCCAAATGTAAGGGTGTATCACCGTCCTTGTTCTGTCTATTAACATCACACTGAGACGAGTCAATTATACACCTTACAATTTCCACATTTTCCTTATGTACAGCCAAATGTAAGGGTGCATCACCGTTATTGTCCTGGCTATTAACATCACACCGAGGCGAGTCAATTATACACCGTACAATATCCACATTATTCAGTTCTACAGCCGCATGTAAGGATGTATCACCCACAAAGTCCTGACTATTAACATCGCACCGAGGCGAGTCAATTTCCACCTTACCCTTACTTAAAGCGGAATGTAAAGGTGTATTATCGTTCCTGTCCCGTGCGTTAAAATCACAGGTACCATCTTTTATCTTCCGTTTATCAGTCCTCAGATCGCCTCTCTCTATAGATGATTTGTTAGCCATTTTTAAATCAGTCTGTAATAAATAAAATAGTACCTGTAAGACCTTGGTTAAAGTAAACTAAAACATGTTAAAACAATAATATTAAAAATAGTAATAACATGATAATGATTGTTATAATTGTGGTCTGAATTTTTAAAAATTTGAACTAAGTAGAATGCAAATTATAATTAATACAACAAAAATATAAAACTAGAACTGTGAACAGCTCCGAGCGTGGCAACTGTGCGTTATCCCATGGATTTCGAACATTTTGAAACTTCTAACCTGCTAGCTTTCAATTCCGGTACTTTTCAGCCTACAATTATTGTAAGCGTAAACTTTCCGCTATATAGGCAATTTTTTCTACTATAAGTTTCTACTATCAGTTCCTTATTAGATTTTTGTACATGTCTAAGATTTCGGTAGGATATTTACATAAATTCCAAACTAAAATTTAAGTAGGTAGTAAGATGTCAATTTGTCATGAAATTTAAACTCTCTATATTCAAATTTAAACATTATTTTGTAACTTTGGTTGTAATTAACATAGAGAGAAAATTCAAGCTATGTGATAATTTGCTAATTCACAGCTTTATAAAGAGATATTTTTTGAATTTGTATGCAAAAATTTTACAAAAAAATAAATAAATTTTATTAGCAATTGGAATTTTTTTCTTCTCGAGGGATGCAAATTATTTTGTATAGCTAATGTACTGTTTTTGCTTACATTCTTGAATTACACGGGATGTAGGGTCGCCTGAAATGAGATAAAAAAAAAACGGAAGTCCCCACGCCCAAACCGGAAGTGATCAAAAAATTTTGATGATATATTTTTAATTGTGTTGCGTATCTATCTATATCCTGTAAATTTCAGATCGATCCGAACATTAGAGCCCGAAAGTGTAACATAACCATCCAAAATTGCAAAATAGTCAGATTTCGGTGGGCTATAAAACCGGAAGTTAATATTTGTCATGCAATATCAGCACATCTATAGACAGCTGAGGTCAATGACATTCTACATCTCAAATGTCAAGGTCATTTAAGGTCAAAGTCACGAGATATAGAGTTTTAAATTTTCGAAAAATTCGAACGGGCATAAAAAAAATTCAAATTCGAAAATCAAAATTCTGTTCCCAACATTTTTCAGATAAAGTATAAAGGTTTCGATAAACACCAAAATCATAAAAATCGGTTAATAATTGGCGGACTTATTAAATTTTTAAGAAAATTTGCCATTTTTGAAAACTGCGCATGCGCAACATTCAATTTAATTTTTCTTCATCTCAGGGGATTAAAATCATTTAGTATAGCTAAAATATACTGATTTTGTTGAGAATCTTGAATTACATCGGAAGCAGGGTCGCCCGACATGAGACGAAAAAACCGGAAGTCCCCACGCCCAAACCGGAAATGATCAAAAAATTTTGATGATGTAGTTTTAATTGCGCTGCCTATCTATCTATATCCTGTAAATTTCAGACCGATGCGACTTTAGGGCCCGAGCTAGCTTGAAATCTTCTTTGCATATTATGCAATTAGCCACTTTCGGTTTAGCGAAAATTTCATGTTAGATATTCATTTTTGATTCCAGCCCATATAAAAACCATTGGTGAAAACAGAAATAGTCTATCTTTTTTCCCTTTGGGCTAGCGAGCTTCCCCAAAAAAACAAAAACTGAACTGTGAACAGCTCCGAGCGTGGCAACTATGCGTTATCCCATGGATTTCGAACATTTTGAAACTTCTAACCTGCTAGCTTTCAATTCCGGTACTTTTCAGCCTCCAATTGTGGAACAAGCGTAACAATATTGTTAGATCTATAGACAGCTGATGTCAAGGCCATTCTATATGGAAAATTTCAAGGTCATTGAAGGTGAAGGTCACAAGATTTAGAATTTCAAATTTTTAAAAAAATTTAAAAGGGTATAAATAATAAATGACGGACTAATTAAATTTTAAAGAAAATTTGCCATTCTCGGAAAAATGGCGCATGCGCAACTAGCAATTGGAATTTTTTTCTTCTCGGGGGATACAAAATTTTTTTGTATAGCTAATATATACTGTTTTTGCTTACATACTTGAATTACACGGGATGTAGGGTCACCTGAAATGAGATAAAAAACCGGAAGTCCCCACGCCCAAACCGGAAGTGATCAAAAAATTTTGATGATATATGTTTAATTGTGTTGCGTATTTATCTATATCCTGTAAATTTCAGATCGATCCGAACATTAGAGCCCGAAAGTGTAATATAACCGTCCAAAATTGCAAAATAGTCAGATTTCGGTGGGCTATAAAACCCGGGAAATTAATATTTGTCATGCAATATCAGCACATCTATAGATAGCTGAGGTCAAGGACATTCTACATCTCAAAAGTCAAGGTCATTTAAGGTCAAGGTCACGAGATATAGAGTTTTAAATTTTTGAAAAATTCGAACGGGCATAAAAAAAAATTCAAATTCGAAAATCAAAATTCTGTTCCCAACATTTTTTAGATAAAGTATCAAGGTTTTGATAGACACCAAAATCATAAAAATTGGTCAATAATTGGCGGACTTATTAAATTTTTAAGAAAATTTGCCATTTTTGAAAACTGCGCATGCGCAACATTCAATTTCATTTTTCTTCATCTCAGGGGGTTAAAATCATTTAGTTTAGCTTAAATATACTGTTTTTGTTTAGATTCTTGAATTACATGGGAAGCAGGGTCGCCCGACATGAGACGAAAAAACCGGAAGTCCCCACACCCAAACCGGAAGTGATCAAAAAAATTTTTATGATGTAGTTTTAATTGCGCTGCCTATCTATCTATATCCTGTAAATTTCAGACCGATCCCACTATTAGGGCCCGAGCTAGCTTGAAATCTTTTTTGCATAATATGCAATTAGCCACTTTCGGGTTAGCGAAAATATTATGTTAGATATTCATTTTTGATTCCAGCCCATATAAAAACCATTGGTGAAAACAAAAATAGTCTATCTTTTTCCGTTTGGGCTAGCGAGCTTCCCAAAAAAAAAAAAAAAAAAAAAAAAAAAAAAAAAAATAGAACTGTGAACAGCTCCGAGCGTGGCAACTATGCGTTATCCCATGGATTTCGAACATTTTGAAACTTCTAACCTGCTAGCTTTCAATTCCGGTACTTTTCAGCCTCCAATTGTGGAACAAGCGTAACAATATTGTTAGATCTATAGACAGCTGATGTCAAGGCCATTCTATATGGAAAATTTCAAGGTCATTGAAGGTGAAGGTCACAAGATTTAGAATTTCAAATTTTTAAAAAATTCAAACGGGCATAAATAATAAATGACGGACTAATTAAATTTTAAAGAAAATTTGCCATTCTCGGAAAAAATGGCGCATGCGCAACTAGCAATTGGAATTTTTTTCTTCTCGGGGGATACAAATTATTTTGTATAGCTAATATATACTGTTTTTGTTTACATTCTTGAAGTACACTGGATGTAGGGTCGCCTGAAATGAGATAAAAAACCGGAAGTCCCCACGCCCAAACCGGAAGTGATCAAAAAATGTTGTGATATATTTTTAATTGTGTTGCGTATTTATCTATATCCTGTAAATTTCAGATCGATCCGAACATTAGAGCCCGAAAGTGTAATATAACCGTCCAAAATTGCAAAATAGTCAGATTTCGGTGGGCTATAAAACCGGAAGTTAATATTTGTCATGCAATATCAGCACATCTATAGACAGCTGAGGTCAAGGACATTCTACATCTCAAATGTCAAGGTCATTGAAGGTCAAGGTCACGAGATATAGAGTTTTAAATTTTTGAAAAATTCAAACGGGCATAAAAAAAATTCAAATTCGAAAATCAAAATTCTTTTCCCCAACATTTTTTAGATAAAGTATCAAGGATTCGATAGACACCAAAATCATAAAAATCGGTCAATAATTGGCGGACTTATTAAATTTTTAAGAAAATTTGCCATTTTTGAAAACTGCGAAATGCGCAACATTCAATTTAATTTTTCTTCATCTCAGGGGATTAAAATCATTTAGTATAGCTAAAATATACTGTTTTTGTTTAGAATCTTGAATTACATGGGAAGCAGGGTCGCCCGACATGAGACGAAAAAACCGGAAGTCCCCACGCCCAAACCGGAAGTGATCAAAAAATTTTGATGATGTAGTTTTAATTGCGCTGCCTATCTATCTATATCCTGTAAATTTCAGACCGATGCGACTATTAGGGCCCGAGCTAGCTTGAAATCTTATTTGCATATTATGCAATTAGCCACTTTTTCGTTAGCGAAAATTTCATGTTAGATATTCTTTTTTGATTCCAGCCCATATAAAAACCATTGGTGAAAACAGAAATAGTCTATCTTTTTCCGTTTGGGCTAGCGAGTTTCCCAAAAAAAAAAAAAAAAAAAAAAAAACTAGATCCCCAGGCTTCGCGAGGTTCTGACGCAGTGCGTAGCAGTTTCGATATACGCTTTAAAATGCCCCTTAAAGTATCCGTAAAACAGTAACGTTATTTTTACAGAGTATAAGTCGTTTTATTTCAAAGCATAATTGGTTCGCTGAAACTAGTGCCATGTAGATCGCCCAAACGCAAAATTCAACAGCCAGTTTTTAACGATGAAATTCGCAATTTTCATATGGTGATAAAACGGAAAGTATGCATCGTACATCAAAATATAATATATCAATGGATAGATCTTTTCGAGAGCTATCACATTTGTGCAGCTCACAAGGTCACCAAAGGTCAAGGTTACAATATACGACCATTCGAAGTTTTTATATGTTACTTTCGGTCAAAATATCAAAATCAAAATCAAAATTCAAAAATCGGTTTCCAAATATAATTCAGGAATCGATATAACATTCTATAGACATCAAAATTACTCGAATCGTAGCATCTCCAGAGGCCCAATTTCGATTTAAAGAAAATTACGCACAGTTAGTAGAGAAGAAAATATAAAATTTCCAAATATTAAAAAGCGCATTTTTGGTGGAAATATGTGGTTTAATATATCATTACAAAGAGCAGATGAACCCTAATAAGATTCAATATAAATATTTGTTATTTATAAATTAATTCACGTGACAGAGCTCGTTGAAAATAAAAATCACAAATTTCGATCGGCTATAAAACCGGAAGTAGACATCGGACAACACAAATGAATATATCAGGGGATAGATATCATCAAGGGCAATAAATCGTGTTCAGGTCACAATGTCACCAAAAGTCAAGGTCACAAAATATGGGCCTTTAAAGTTTTTGTCATTACCAATAAAATTAAAATGGAAATAAAAGAAAATCAAAATCAAAATTCAAAAATCGGCTCCCAAATAAAGTTGCGCAATCGACTCTAGTCATAAGATATGAAAAAATAACGAAAATCGCTTTATCCCCTGAATTTGAATTTGAAATTTTACAAAAGTTTGACATTTCAATATGGCGGCTTATCGTTTGCTTCCGGTCTGGATTTTTTCATCTTCGTTTTTTTGTATGACTATTTCAAGCATATCACAAAAAGAATTTTTGAAATATCTTGAAAATTCCGGAAGTTGAATTGTTAAAGTTCAAAAGCGAATAACGTCAAAACCGGAAGTCATTTAGAAAATTTGAATAATGATTTTTGATCGCATTAAAAGTGTCTATCTACCTATAAGTTTTCAAGTGGATGGGAATAAAACTCTAAAAGTTGATAAAAACGCAAAAAATAAAATTTAAAAAGTCAGCTACAAAAGTAATGAAATCAGCAGTTTAAAAATGCAGTTATGTAGCTAGCAATTAAAAGAAGCTATCAAAAGTAGTTCTGTCAAAATCAGTTGAAAAATAGAGGTAATAAATGGCAAAAACCAAAACGAAGCCATTGCCCACAGCTCGTTTCCGGTCACTCTGAATGACGTCATTTTACATTTAAAAAATAGTAGTCTCGCAGTTTGAATGGCAGACAGCAACAGGTAGTTTGCAGCAAGTTGCCTTCTTTGAAAATAATCGAGGGTAAAATTCGAAAAAAAAAAAAAAAAAAAGACATTTCGAAAACAAAGCAGTGCGTTCGATGAACGCACTGCAAAAAAAAAATAATCCGAACGAAAACAAAGCGTGACAAATTTCATTTGCCACGAAAAAAAAAAAATAATCCGAACGAAAACAAAGCGTGACAAATTTTATTTGCCACGCAACTAGAACCGTTAGACGGTACCAAGGCAGTGCGCGTCCCTTCTATTGCATGGGTGAAACGTTGCATTTATATTATCCAATTCCATAATAATAACTAGACCTGTTTGTAACAGTTGTGCAGCTTCCGAGATATTTAGAATTTGTTAATCTCCTGGCTGTCATTTAAAATAGAACTAACCACGCCTACTCAGTATAATGACTTGTTTTGATTGGTTGCGATACTAAAACTGGAAATGTCAAAATTTGTGTCTTGACCAAACGATAAGAAATCAACACAATTTGACTTTATAACCTGTTACATTATCTTCTTAACTCTTCTTGTAACATTTATATCTGCTTAATTAGTGTGTAAAACAAAAAGTCGAAAAAACAAATTTGTGGGACAAAACACCTTATTTGAGATTACAAATTGATCTCGGATTTCATTAACTTTCCAAATCGTTGATACTTGTTAATTTGTTTATTTATTTATTTATCAATCTTAATTTAGTAGGAACATTAGATCCTGCAATTTGTGACAAGTTGCCATGGTATAACATAGAGACATTAAATTAACAGCGCGGTTTTACATCTTTAAGAGAGTATTTTATAGAGATCCGTCCCTTATACCACTAGTCCACTCAACTGTACATTATTTTTGCTTAAGAGAATATCATTTAGAATTCTAAAGGTTGTCATTTCCTTTCAAATATTCCATATCATACATCGCCCACAACGAGAAATGAACAATCATTCCTTTTATATAAGATATATAATATCTTTGAATCATTTTAACTGGATTAATTTTTAATCGTAAAAAAATTAAAATCAAAATAACAATTCAAAAATCGGTTTCCATATATATTTCGCCAATAGATTCTATATACATGTACATCAAAATAACACAAATTGATTTATCTTCCGAGACCCTATTTCGATTTAAAGAAAAATACACACAGTTAGTATAGAAGAAATTACAAAATTTGCAAATTTTAAACGTGCAATTTTGATCAAATATCAAGTGTTATACACATATAACATATGGAAAGAATAACTAGACCTGTTTGTAACAGTTCTGCAGCTTTCGAGCTATTTAGAATTTCTTGGTCTCCTGGCTGTCATTTAAGGATAGAATGTAGATTGATTTTGCATTTATTTGGAGAGATGATTTATTCATGATTTAACACGTGACATTTGAGCTTGTTAATAGACTGGCAATCATTAAGGTTTGTGATGTAAAAATATCTAGGCTTAACCACGCCCACAAAGTCCAATGACTTGTGTTGGAAACTTCAACTGGAAATGTCAAAATTTGTGAATTGACCGTTTTATAGGAAAAATTTGAAATTTGTAATTGCCGATAAACCGAAAGTTTACATTTTGCTATAAAGCTTAATATGTCATTGGATAGAACGTATCACATTTGTACAGGTATAAAGATCGGCAAAGGTCAACGTCACAATATACACCTTCGAAGTTTTTATAATTATAATCGTAAAAAAAAACAAAATCAAATTTAAAAATTCAAAAATCAGTTTCCATATAAATTTCGGCAATCGGTTATAGATTCTATATACATGTACATTAAAATAACACATATTGACTGATCCTCCGAGACCCTATTTTCGATTGAAAGAAAAATACACACAGTGATGTAAAATATCTGGGCTTAACCACGCCCACAAAGTCTAATGACTTGTTTTGATTGGTTGGGATAACTGGAAATGTCAAAATTTGTGTCTTGACCAAAAGATAAGAAATTAACACAATCAGACTTTATGACCTGTTGCATTTATATCTTTTTAATTAGAGTGAAATTTTTATTCTTAAACTTTTCGCAATTTTTATTTATACATATTGATTTATATATTGCTTTAAAGCTGTGAATTTGCACATTATAAATCTGTTCGAATTTTGTTTTTAAGTTAAATAGAAGTAAATATAAAAAAAAATATGAATGTTAAAATCGCTTATTTTCTACAAGGCGTATTTTTAACAGTTTTCGGTCTATAGCTAAAATAAAGATATTGTTAGAAAGCTGATGAAAATCACATCACAATAATGTCAATTAGAATGTTGCCAAGAGTCTTGTTCATGAGATATAACCATCCGAATACGAGAAATATGCAAATTACCAATTTTTGGATCCCTATTAATCCAAATATTCTTTACTAAAATTAGAAATCAAGGTATCATATGAACCTTTCGCCAATGAAGATGATTGTGCAGAAAAATAAAGGATGCATATTAGTAAGTTAGTCCTCTTCGTTCCTTGCGGAGAATAGGGCTGCTACAGACGTTCTCCATCTCACTCTGTTATGAGCTGTTCTTTTTGCTTCATTCCAGGTCTTGCCAATCCTTCCTAGCTCTTTCAGTCTTATTCTTTTCAAGCTATGTAAAGGTCGTCCTTGTCTTCTATGCCCTTGGGGATTCCAGTCCAGTGCCTCTCTGGTGATGTTGTTATGAGATCAAAAGGATGCATATGGTAGAGTTCAAAAGTTATGAACTTTCAAACGGAAGTCAGTTTTGAAAAACTTTGGCAGGACCTGGCCCAAAGACAAATTTGAAATTGAAAAATATGCCACTAGAGGGCCTAGATAATTATCCAAATTATATTTTAAAACAAGTCTGAAAAAAATAGGATTAAAAATGGCGGACGAGTAGTATTTTTCCAATAATTTGCATATTTCAAGATGGCGATCAAACGCTTAGGAATTTGCATATACGGCATACATACAAAATGAAGATATTGATGGTACTAATTCTGTGGAATAAAAAAATTGCAAGTTGGTGCAAAAATTTAATCCGAAAATTCCGATTTCTGTGATTTTCTACATTTTTTGGTCATTTTCGGACGTTTCCGGCTAATTTCGGAAAATGTTTTATCGGAATCTTTAATGATAATTTTTTGTCTACTCATCTACCAATTTTTGTGAAAAAATAAGACGTAAATTTAAAAAAAAAAAACGTGCTTTTTCATAAATCACGCACAATTAATATAGAACTAAGAACAAAATTTTCAAATATTAAAAAGCGCAATTTTGATCAAAAAATAAAGTGTTATACACCATTGGAAAGAATAAATTACGCGTAATAAGGACATAAAAGAAATTTTGACGTATGTAAATTAGGTCACGTGACAGAGCTCTTCGAAGTTAAAAAGTGCAATTTTTAAATGGCTGTAAAACCGGAAGTTGACATTGCACAACACAAATGAAGACATCAATGGATAGATCTCGACAAGGGCAACAACTTTTGTTCAGGTCACATGGTCACCAAAGGTCAAGGTCACGATATATGAACGTTGGAAAATTAGGCACTGAGTGAAAAAAAAGAACCGGAAATGAAAGGTAAGCTAAATCGAAATTCAAAATTCGGCTTCCTAAGAATTGTTAGCAATCGATTAAAGATTACATAGACATCAAAATTACAATTGTCCGATTGACCCCCACGGCCCAATTTTTCACTTTACAAAAGTAAGTGGTATAATGATGGCGACTGATCTGTTACTTCCGGTTCAATTTTTGTTAATTATAAAATCATTATGGGTTAATAGTAACTAATTGCAAAAAAAAAAAAATTCAAATATCTTTAGAATTCCGGAAGTGAAAATTCGAAGTTTAGCGACGTATGACGCCGAAACCGGAAGTGATGTCGACATTTTGAAAACAGATTTTTCTTGACAAGAAAAATGTTTATCTAACTGCAAATTTTGATTTCGATCTAATCAAAATTGCAAAAGTTAGAAAAAGTGTTAAATTTTAAAATTCAAAAGTCAGCAACAAAAGTAAAAATTTCAAAATTTTTAAACTGCTATTATGTAAATCTAAGTTATAAGTAGTAAGTAAAAAAAGTCCGAACCAGATTGGATAAAAAAACGAGCCATGAGTTAGTAAACAAAAATAAAATTTGTGACGTTCTACGTCATTTCCGGTAGAACAAAAATGCGTCATTTTACATTTAAACAACAACGAGCACTAGATTACGTTACAATATCACGCCAGATTGTGTAAGACATTTGCAGTTATGGCTGGGGAGCGTGACCAGAAAGAGACAAAAAAAAAAAATAGTCATTTCGAAAACAAAGCAGTGCGTTCGATGAACGCACTGCAACTAGAGCCGTACGCCTAACGGCACTGAAGCAGTGCGTTCCATTCAGGGATTCGTTCGTTAAGCAAAAGACAAAAAGGGTTTATTAAAATAAAAAAATGTGCATCAGAAATGGATTTTGATTTCATAACAAACGCTCCCATACCCCCATTTTCCCCCTTTCCCCTCTTTGCCCCTCCCCATCCTTAGCCCTCATCATCAATTAAGATAGATAATAAGTTAAAATCATAATAAAAAATGGATAGAGGGTCGTTTAATCTAAAAAAGATATCCGGATCGCCGAAACTCATATTTTGTAAATCGCCCAAACGTAGAGAATAATAGATTGTTTTATATATTAAATTCGCAATTTTCAGATGGCGATGAAACCAAAAGTAGATATCGTACAAAAAATATATATATAGCATTGGATAGACAATGTCGAAGCTATATACAAATCGAAAGGTCACTCATGGTTCAAGTTGTCTTAAGTCGCCAGGTTATAACATTGAGACACTACATAAATAGCGCGGCCCAACATTTTAAAATTTATATTGAATAGAGTTTCGTCTCTTAGACCATTATTCCAGTCACCTGTATATTATTGTTGCATAATTATAAGAGATAAAATTTAAAATTCTAAAGGTTGTAATTTCGTTCCAAATATTCAATATTTACATCACCCACAACAGAAAAAACATATATAACAACTTTGAATCATTTTAACTGGATGTAGAACGATTAAACTAAAAAATAATTTCAGATCGCTGAAACTTATATCTTGTAGGTCGCCCAAATGCAACACATTAAACAGATTGTTTTATAGGGAAAATTCGCAATTTTCAAATGGCGATAAAAGCGGAAGTATACATCTTACAATAAAGCTTTATATATCATTGGATAGAACTTCTCGAGAGCTATCATATTTGTACAGGTCAAAAATTCGTCGAAGTTCAACGTCACAATATACGACCCTTCAAAGTTTTTAAAAATTTTAATCGTTAAAAAATCAAAATCAAAATCAAAATTCAAAAATCGGTTTCCATATATATTTCGGCAATCGGTTATAGATTCTATATACATCAAAATAACACAAATCGAATTATCCCCCGAGACCCTATTTCGATTTAAAGAAAAACACGCACAGTTAGTATAGAAGAAATTACAAAATTTTGAAATTTTTAAACGCGCAATTTTGATTAAAGTACCAAGTGTGATATATTAATAGAAGGATGAGATTAAGCGTAAAAGGAATATGTAAGAAATTCTGTCCTATGTAAATTAGGTCACGTGATAGAGCTCTTTAAAGTTAAAATTCGTGATTTTCAATTGGCTGCAAAACCGGAAGTATACATCGGACAACAAAAGTGAAGATACCATTGGGTAGATATAATCAAGGGCAATAACTTTTGTTCAGGTCAAAAGGTCAACGGAGGTCAAGGTCGCGAAATATGACATTTTAAATTTTTGACAATTACTGGAAAATTTCAACCGGAAATAAAAGAAAAGCAAAAGCAAAATTCAAAAATCCCTTCCCATACTTTTTTGCGCAATCGATTGATGTTTTTAGAAAATCTAAAATCATGCAAATTAGATTTAACCCTGAGGCCCCATTTTGAGTTTTACAAAAGTTAGTCATATCAAGATGGCGGCTGATCCGTTACTTCCGGTTCGGATTTTCTTAATTTAACATCATCAAATAGACAATTGTAACTAATTGCAAAATAAATTTTTCAAATATCTTCATTATTCCGGAAGTGCAAAATTCAACTTTAAAAGCAAATAACATCAAAACCGGAAGTGATATCGAAATTTTGAAAATTAATTATAGTTCGCAATCAAAATGTCTATATATCTGTAAATTTTCAGATCGATCGAAATAAAATTGTAGAAGTTGACAAAAGCGCAAAAATGAAAATTAAATCAGTCAGCGACAAAGTTGGGAAATGTATAATTCTTAAATTGCTATCTTGTAAACAAAGATTGAAAGCAATAAACAAAAAAAACGCGATCAAAATTGATTAAAAACTTGCGTGACAAATGAGAAAAAACCTAAAGTTAGGCATATCCCCGTACGTCATTTCCGGTTGGACACAATGGCGTCAAAATACATTCATATGATTTGAATTCGGGGGTTTTCCAGAAGAAATGTTAACAGTTTCCATGTGGCATTTGTAGTTTTGGCTGGGCGCGATGGGAGGAATTCGAAAAAAAAAAAAAAAAACATTTCGAAAACAAAGCAGTGCGTTCGAATGAACGCACTGCAACTAGAACCGTTAGACGGTACTAAGGCAGTGCGCGTCCCTTCTATTGCATGGATGAAACGTTGCATTTATACAATTCATTTAAGATAGAATGTATATTGTTTTCGCATTTATTTGGAGAGATGTTTTATTATGATTTAACACGTGACAATTTAGCTTATTAATAGACTGACAAGTATTAAGTTTTGTGGTGTAAAAATATCTGAGCTTTACCACGCCTACAAAGTCTAATCACTTGTTTTGATTGGTTGGGACACTTTAACTGGAAATGTCAAAATTCGTGTCTTGACCAAAAGATAAGAAATTAACATTAACCTACAAATCAACACTATTTGACTTTATAACCTGTTACATAATCTCCTTAACTCTACATCTACATTTATATCTGTTTAATTAGAGTGTAATTTTATTCAAAATTTTTTCGCAAATTTTATTTATACATATTGATTTATATATTGCTTTAAAGCTGTGAATTTGCACATTATAAATCTGTTCGAATTTTGTTTTTAAGTTACACAGAACTAAAAATAAAACAATATGAATGTTAAAATCGCTACTATTTATTATTTTCGGTCTATAACTAAAAGATATTGTTAGAAAGCTAATGAAAATCACTATACAATAATGTCAATTAGAATGTCGCCAAGAGTCTTGTTCATAAAATATGATCATCTGAAGATACGAGAAATATGCAAATTACCAATTTTTGGAGCCCTATTAAACCAGATGTTCTTTACCAAAATTAGAAATCAAGGTATCATATGAACCTTTCGCCAATGAAGATGATTGTGCAGAAAATAAGGGATGCAGATGGTGACCTAGATAATTATCCAAATTATATTTTAAAACTAGTTTGAAAAAAATCGGATGAAAAATGGCGGACGAGTAGTATTTTTCAAATAATTTGCATATTTCAAGATGGCGATCAAAGGTTAGGAATTTGTGTATACGGCAAACATACAATATGAAGATATTGATGGTACCAATTCTATGGAATGACAAATTTGCAAGTTTTTTCAAAAAATAATCCAAAAATCCCGGTTTCTGTGATTTTCTACATTTTTTGGTCATTTTCGGACGTTTCCTGCTAATTTCGGAACAGGTTTTGTCGGAATCTTACAAATAATTTTTTGTCTACTCATCTACCAATTTTTGTGAAAAAATAAGAATAAATTTTTAAAAAAACACGTGTTTTTTCATAAATCACGCACAATTACTATAGAAATAAGAACAAAATTTTCAAATAATAAAAAGCGCAATTTTGATCAAAATATCAAGTGTTATACATCATTGGAAAGAATAAATTACGCATATAAGGACATGAAAGAAATTTTAACGTATGTAAATTAGGTCACGTGACAGAGCTCTTCAAAGTTAAAAATTGCGATTTTCAAATGGCTGTAAAACAGGAAGTTGACATTGCACAACAAAAATGAAGACATCAATGGATAGGTCTCGACAAGGGCAACAACTTTTGTGCAGGTCACATGGTCACCAAAGGTCAAGGTCACGATATATGAACGTTGGAAAATTAGGCACTGAGTGAAAAAAAAGAACCGGAAATGAAAGGTAAGCTAAATCGAAATTCAAAATTCGGCTGCCTAAGAATTGTTAGCAATCGATTGAAGATTACATAGACATCAAAATTACAATTGTCCGATTAACCCCTGAGGCGCAATTTTTCGTTTTACAAAAGTAAGTGGTTAAATGATGGCGGCTGACCTGTTACTTCCGGTTCAATTTTTGTTAATTATAAAATCATTATGGGTTAATAGTAACTAATTGCAAAAAAAAAAATTTCAAATATCTTTAGAATTCCGGAAGTGAAAATTCGAAGTTTAAAGACGTATGACGTCAAAACCGGAAGTGATCTCGACATTTTGAAAACAGATTTTTCTTGACAAGAAAAATGTCTATCTAACTGCAAATTTTGATTTCGATCTAATCAAAATTGTAGAAGTTAGAAAAAGTGTTAAATTTAAAAATTCAAAAGTCAGCAACAAAAGTAAAAATTTCAAAATTTTTAAACTGCTATTATGTAAATCTAAGTTATAAGTAGTAAATAAAAAAAGTCCGAACCAGATTGGATAAAAAAACGAGCCGTGAGTTAGTTGACAAAAATAAAATTTGTGACGTTCTACGTCATTTCCGGTAAAACGAAAATGCGTCATTTTACATTTAAACAACAACGAGCACTAGATTACGTTAAAATTTCCAGCCAGAATGTTTGAGGCATTTGCAGTTATGGCTGGGGAGCGTGACCAGAAAGAGACAAAAAAAAAATAGTCATTTCGAAAACAAAGCAGTGCGTTCGATTGAACGCACTGCAACAAAAAAAACAAAAAAAAACAAAACTAGAACCGTTAGACGGTACCAAGGCAGTGCGCGTCCCTTCTATTGCATGGGTGAAACTTTGCATTTATAATATCCAATTC
>JAUJPP010000638.1:0-11312 GCA_030562195.1 Nipponacmea schrenckii
TATAACTCTTTGATTTTCCAATATGGCGGGACATTCATAATATCTTAAGACATTATGATTTTCAAACACGGATAAATATGTATACCCATGGATTTGAAGGCTCAAATTTCAAAGGTAAGCTCTGTAGACTATGTCTGATTAGCTAAACAAAAGATTTCATGTGTTTGAGGCTGTCGGATGATTGTCCGAAACAAATCAAGCCTGTGCCCCTTTAAGAGACACAAGGTTTTCACTCTTTCGGTTAACAAATCGGTTTTACCGACGGCTCCATCTATGACCTTCTTCTATCGGCCAATTCCGCGTTTTACCGACAAATTCAAATAACGAACAGCTTACCAATAAAAAGGGTATCGGTTAACCAATCGGTTTTACCGAAGACTCCAGTCATAACCAACTTATACCGACCGATTCCGGTAGTTTCAGTAAAAAAAATACTTTTAATGTTGACAGTTTACTGATAAAATCATAACCAACACAAGGTTTTTACTTTTAGGTTAATTGGTTTTACCGACGGTCCCACCTTGCCGTCTTTTATCGACCGATCATAACCAACTCAATGTTTTGACTTTTTAGGTTAATTAATCGGTTTAATCGATCGATTCCGCGTTTTACCGACGGTTCCATCCATGACCCCCCTTTTTACCGACCGATTCCGCGTTTTACCGACGAGTTCAGTAAAACTGGGGGGGGTGTGACACCCCCCACAAGCTACGCCCCTGTTGGACTCATTTTCCTAACCAAATGAAAATCCAACAGTTGAATTATCATTTTATTAAATATGTCCGATTGTCTTTATAATTTCAGATGGATGGAAAAGTTATTGAATTGTCTTCAGACGAGAAACTAATTGTTTATGGGCTGGTAGCCATATGGGACAGGGTAACTCTTCGTGAGAGATGCAAGACCATATCTAATGTAGACCTACCCTGTCCTTCTGCTATCGAATCCGATTCTCGGCAAGTCGGAAAATGTACGAAGAGAAAGGAATTACTTAAACATCTACGGAATAATAACAAAAGAGGCAACCCACCAAACAAAGTATCGTTTGGATGATCTAAAAATAATTTCAGAACTGTAACATTTGGATTGTGACTTCTTACAGAGAACCTTAAAGCTGACAGTGACGATGAAAGGCAGGCCTCTCTTGTTAAGTCCCCTCTCGGAGATAAGAATACCATTGCCTTTAAATTAGAAATATAGTCATCTTATCAAGAAATGTTAACTGTTGCCAAAAATCATTTCTTTCCGAATGGAGAGAATCCAGTGCTTGGTTCTGTAGATAACCTTGTTGTAGAAATAGTCAATGCTAGAAATTGCAACGTAGAAGTTGGTGTTTCACCCTTTACATTTGGAGAATATTTGGAAAGAAAAAAAATACCGGGTACACCAAAACTTTACGTACTATGTTCACCGTTCAATGACGATGAATTGGAAAAATCTGCATTTGCTTCAGATACAACCAATGTAGTTACAAATAATACTCCTACTGCCAGAACGAGTACCACATTTGAATTGAATGATCACAATGTAGAAGAACAAAATGAACAGATTACAGAAATTGCTACTTTACTGATGATTTTCCATTAATTTTTGAAAATGTTCCTACAGAAGACAACAGTTTTTTTACTTCCACAGACCAATTATTTCCAGGCCACTTCTCCTAGTAGAGAGGTTCTTATAAGGATAAAGTACCAAGAACCTATCACCATGGGCATTTCCAGTCAAATAATTGAAATTGTTGACAATTTGATTGCTGAAATAAAAAGTAAACATATATGTGACCCTGTAGGAATTGTACGACAATACCAAATAAGAATAATAACTGGTAGGCCCTTGGACATAGAGAATGAAGCTATTGCACTGAAAGGAGAGACCAACTTTATTATGGTGGATCGATCTATATATATTATACAGAATGGGTTTTCTGAGATAAGTTGTTGACTGGGTTAGAGGTAACATGAAATGCGCGCGCAGCTACTTCATCAACCTGTGCTTGATTTCAAACAATGTGTCGAACGATGATCAAGGGTGGGTAAATTTTAAAAACTTTTTCAAACCACAGTAAGGGGTGGGCATGATACCTCTAACCCAGTCAACAACAAAGCAGAATTATAATCAAACTTCACCTTACTGGTAAGTCTCGTTTAATTTTTAAATTCTGCTTTGTTTATTGACAAAGGGTTAAAGGTCCCATGATATTTTAAAGTTGGAATCAAACACATCAATTATATCTATGTCTTTAAATCCTTAAGACAACATACATAATTTTTGATACAAGTTAGTAATTTGAATCAATGATTTTCAGACTAAAAATTCCTTCATTGGATAGAGGTTTTTTGTAGTACTTCCTAAAAGTGAAGTCCTTAAACCAGCCAGCAGTTTTAAGTATAGATTCTATAGGAACACTTGCTCGATGAGCTGCACTTATCGATGCTGAACGATATTTCTTATATTCAAACACTGTAAAGTCTGAATTCGACTCCCTGATAATAATGCAAATAACATAACAAATTTTAAAGTTAACAGTTTCAACCAGATTTTCAGCACCGGTGAAAGATTTTGTAAATAGAAAAGTACAACATTAATATCCCATGAAAACTTATTTCTCGGTAAAGCCGGCCTTATGTTGAATACACCTTTAAGAAATCGTAACACCACTGGATAAGAACATACAGGTATATCATTGATAGTTAAAAAAGATGTTAATGCACTTCGAGCTGTGTTTATGCCACTATATTGTAATCCAGAATTAAATGAACAGTAAGGTATTCTATGACAGTCTCTACAGATGGGTGAAAGGCATCCAATTTCCTTTGACTACAGTACCCAAACCATTTGTTGATATGAATTCTGTATTGAGACAATGTTAAATGACAAACAGCTATAAAATTGTATAGCAATACACAGTTGAGATTAGACTGGTGTCCAGTCTTCTCCATAAATTGGTCAGTCTTCTTAAAAAAAAAAAAAAAAAAAAAAAAAAAAAACCCACTAAAAAAAACTTATTTCTAGATACAAGTTTACTCAATTTTTTTTTTTCTTTAAATCATAAATAGAAGAGACTGGTCCAGTCTAAGTTGAGATGATTGCAGTATTGTTTTAGCTTGTTCAGAAAAACTGTACTCTGTGAAGAAGATCCTGTTATCTTTACGGCCAATAGACACATCTTTGGTAAATCGGTTTTGGAATCTTTCATTGGATGAGTTAGGCTCCTCTCCACCCTAGGTAATATAAGAGGAAATTCAGTAAGCATACGAATCATTTTGCTGAACCAAGTTTGTGTGTTCCACCAAGGGACAATCAATATGCCAGTGACAACATCCAGTTCAATTTTCCTTAACACATTACCTATTATTGCGAAAGGAGGAAATGCATAAAATTCAAAACTTTCCCAACTAACTGAGAAAGCGTCAATCCTTTCCGCATAAGGATCTGGTTTGAAAGAAAAATATCGAGGTAACTGTGTATTTGCCCTGGTAGCAAATACATCTACTACTGGTGTACCCCAATGATAACAAATCTTATTGAAAACTAAATTCTAAATTAGCCTTACTCTGATCATATCTACTTAATTGATCAGCCTGTACATTGAGAACACCAGGTAAGTGAAAGGCTAAAATATCAATGTTTCTTTCAATGCAAAAAAGAAAAATCCCCCTTACAATGTTATTCAAATTGGTAACACTGCCACATTGATTATTAATATAATTTACTGTAGTGGTGTTGTCAACTTGAAGCAGTATGCTAACATTCTTAATCTCTTTACAGAAAGTGAAAACTGCAAACTTTGCAGCTAACAATTCTAGTTCATTAATATGCTTTTGCGTTTCATCAGATTTCCAAATACCTTTGGCTTGCTTATCATGGAACACTGCCCCCCATCCTTTCAAAGAAGTATCTGACTGAATAACAAATTCAGGATTCTTTAAAATTAATGATTTTTCTTGATTTTGGATATTGCTAAACCACCATTTTAAATCATGAATACAATATGGAGGCAATTTTATTCTTGCATCAAAATTTCCAGCATGTAATTTTAAGGATAATGACTTGAAGTTGTCACTCAACTGAGAATGGAAAAGCCTCCAGAGATTGAAAAGGCCCATCGGTTTGGTGGAACACACGATGTATCCTTCAATGGACGTTTCCAACATAAAAGCAGACCAATTGTGTGTCGATTTAAAACTTCAAAGGACAGAGAATCGGTCCAAAAGTGTAGTAAGCATCTCAATGGCATAAGAGAACAATTTCCCAAAGAAATAAATGAACGTAGAAAAAATCTCTGGCCTTTACGTCGACGGAATACATAATAATAATAATAATAATAATATTTTTATTAAAGTGTAACAAATCATTACATATTACAACAATATCTATATACAAAATAAAAATAATGATTTCCGGCCGTATTTGACCTACGATACACTACAGTATAAACTAAATTATCACAGTAAATTTTTAAATACAGCAGATTAAATACTTTAAAATTCATAAACTGTAAATTAACAAGAGTTAAAATTTTTAATAAAAAATAAACAAAATATGATTTAAGAAAATCAACAAAGGCTATTAGAATAAAAATTGTAAAAAACCACGTTATATTAAAAAAAAAAAAAAAAAAAAAAAAAATATGCAAGGTATTTATAGAAGCACTAATGACATAAAACAGTTCAGAATATGTTAAATATTTAAAAAAAGGCAGTGAGTATATAAAATGTCTAAAATTTTAAAAAGAGCACTATAAATATATAAAATTACAATAACAATTTTCTCCTATAAGACATTTGTTCTAAAAATTGACCTAGTTTAAACTGGGCATTATCGTCTGCCATAACTAATAGAAATAAATCATAGCTAAACTCATGATATCTTGGTAGTGTGGGGTCTACAAATTCAATTAAATAATTTCTTCTTATATCATTGTATGCATTACATTCCATAATAACATGAAATTCATCTTCGATTTTATTATTAGTACATAAGGAACATAGCCTATTTTCGATTGGTTTTTTGGGGTTTTGGTGTAACGTCCAGTCTCAATAGCAATAGGTAACGAGCCACTTCGAACTTGACATATTAGTCGTCTTTGATACCGTGTTAATTTGGAGTTTAAAACATAAGATTCGGTAGTAGGACTTAATTTAAATTGTCTGTAAGTTCGAAGTTTGTTACCGTTAATGTTATTTCGATCATCAAAGATATCCTTATGCCATGAATAATTATCAAGTGCCAAGAGTCTGAATTTTGCTTCTGCAGTGATGTGTTTTACAGAATGTACATTTGATTGAACAATTGTCCCCAATTCTAGAGATTCAACAATTTTCCATACTTTTGAAAACCATAAAGTTCTACTGTTAAAATTCTTAAGATAATGAAACATAGAGCTTAAATATCTACAATCATCAAGTTTATATAATTTACATAATTGTCTAATACATTCTACTTTCTGGTTTGTTAAGCAAGAAGCCCAACCGATATCACCACGTGTGGCCAGATTTGATGTGTTTTTCCCAACACCACGAAAAAATTTGACAGCTTTATTTTGAACATTATTAACACATGCATATGACTTTGTTCCCCAAATTCCAGGACAATAATATAAAATGGGTTCGACTAAGGACGAATAAAGGTTTGCAAATACTTTAAGGGACATCCCACCAAGACATTTTAGCTTTGTACATAATGCGCCAAGAGCTCTGCCGGCAGATTTGGATATTTCTTTTACAGTTTTTTCTAAATCTAAATGTTCATTGAACCACAGACCGAGGTATCTATAGCTGTCGCAATATTGTAGGGTTTCGTTACCACAGTTAAAGATATGCTTTGATTTTTGAAAGCTGGGATTTCTAAAATGCAAGATTTTCGTTTTTTGGGAATTAATTAAAACTTTCCATTTATCACACCATGTGGCCAGTATAGTCAATAATTGGTCCATCGATTTTTCATTCGGGGTTATCAGAACAATATCATCCGCATATAGCAATATAGAGATATTTTTGTCACCAAAGTTAACACCACAGTTTTGGGAATTAATCGTATCAACTAGATCATTAATATATAAGGCAAATAGACTCGGGGACATAAGGCATCCCTGCTTTACACCTGAATTTACATTAAACCATTCAGTGTGTTTACCATTGACTTTTACATTGCTTCTCGTATTTAAGTACAGTGACTTTACGCCACGAAGAATCTTACCAGATATTCCAACATGTTCTAATTTCTGCCATAAGTCAACGAGATTTCGTTGCAAAACATCAAATGCTCGTTTAAAGTCATCGAAACAGACAAATGTATTCTGTTTCTTTGATTTTCTTTCGTTAAGAATGTTATAGAGGGCAAAAATATGGTCAGAACAGTTCCTATTTTTCCGAAATCCATTTTGAAAATCTGATAAGATATTGTTATCTTCTAGCCAATTAGATATTCTAGAGTTTAATACATGGGCATAAACTTTACTTGGGACAGACACAAGGGAAATACCACGGTAGTTAGATGGGTTGCTGTTGTCACTTGTATTAGATTTAAGTATAGGGTTTATAACACTACTCGAACAATCCGTTGGAACAAATCCCGAGTTAAAACAGGCAGTACATAGTTTATAAAGGGCGGTTATCATGGTATCGTTTTTCAGAACTTCAGCGGGTATAGAGTCAAAACCACTAGCTTTTTTGAATTTGAGTGACGTTATAGCACATTTTATTTCTTCCAAAGTTATAGGTTCATTTAAAACAGTATTGTCAAACGAAGCGGGGTTGGGTTCAGCTTCTTGAGCGCTCATATTGTCATCATCTTGATTAAGCATTGATTTGAACTCAGTGCGCCATCCATCTTATACAGTTTTTGGATCACAGCTGTATGATTCCTCCGATGTTTTTATCTTCCATGGGATTCTGTTTACTCTTTCATTAGCTAAAACCCATTCGACCTATTATTTTCCAAAAGTCAACTTTATTATTGTCTAGTGTATTTTTAAGTTCTATTTGTTTGTCCTTAGCATACTTTCTTTTTGCCTTTCTGTGACACTTGTCAAAGGTCCTACGTTTTTCACAGTAAAGGTGTTTCAGTTGTCTCCTATGAACATGTGAACGTTCATTTAGCCACAATTTTTCGGCCTGGCGGACACTCTTCCAAAGAAATGTTAGTTCACTATTCCAATAAGATTTGTGTTTTTTATGTCTAAGTTTTAAATTGACGGGGATAAAACATTTTGATGGAATTTGCTGGGACATTTCGTTTTTTAAAATTCTGGTAACCTCGTTGTAAACAGATTGAATTTCATCTTTTGAGTTTTCTATTTTCTCCAATTTACTAATAGTTAAGTTAATTTTATTAACTGTTTCTATGTTACACATAAAATCATCAGGAATGTGGTTGAAGTCAAATTTTTGAAGTGGTTCCGATGGCGTATGATTTGTTTCGATTCCAATATCCATACATGTCATACCAGAAGATGAGATAAATATGTATGTTGGCGTACAATCACATCACGGAGCTCGACCTAAAACCAACAAGAAGACAACAACTAAATAATACAGTCACGGAGGATCCTATCTAAGAAGTGACAATGTAAATAAATTGAAATTCATATTGCTCAATGTATGTGGACTGAAAGGCAGAATAATTATACCAGAATTCTAGGGCTGTGTATTGCGGCCATAAATCGTATTGCGATATATTGCGATACACCTCTCTGTATTGCAATACACATTGCGATATATTGCGAAATGTCTTTCAGTTGATTGTTTTTAGCAAATTTGGATCTTTTATAAACAGTTTTTGCAAGGTGTCTCTGTTTTGTCAACTTATTCTTCGTGCTTACATAGTAGATCTATAAAAATGCTATACATTTTCAAGGTATGTGTAGCGTAGCGAAACCCCCTTTCGTCTACGATTTTGACTATAGATCGCTAAAGACAAGATCTTTGACCAGAAAGAAGACAAGCTGAAGACACGTTCTGAGGGAACGGATGTTGCAGGCACACTTTCTAAAATGTTTAGAAAAGGTTTTGGTGGTCATGAAAGTTACGACAACCACAATCACGGTCTGTCATGTGAAAAGTGAAAGTAGGGTAACAGTTATTATACTAGAATGTTCTATTTTTAACTATATGTCGATTATCGATACGCTCAGATCAATATCGATATATTGCTTCCAGGTGTCTTGTATCGCGATATATCGATATATCGATTATTTCTGACAGCCCTACAGAATTCCAAGAGTTCATAACTAATCAAGACATAATCTATTTAACCGAAACAAAATTGGATGATTATGATGATGTGTAAATTCCGAGCTATGAATTCTATTTTAAAAACAGGAAATTTCATTCAACCCATAAATCAGGTGGAATAGCCATTGGTTTCAGAAAAGAACTTAAGGAATATTTAAAATTGATTAAAAGTTGTTTATTTGCCCCCTTCAAACTCTCCCTACTCCTCCAATTATGCATTTGGAGACATTGAACTGGAATACTTGGATATGGTATCCAGATATGGGAACAACAGCTGTGTAACTTTAGCAGGGGATTTCAACTGTAGAACCGGACAACTGGCTGATTATTTTATTTGTCAAGATAATGAAAATGATGAAACTACTGACTACTTCTCGGAATATAAAAGTGTTGTGAATGAACTCGAAAATATTAGTGTTCCCATTAATAGAAACAATTGTGACATGACAGTCAATCACCACGGTAGAAAGTTGGTAAGTTTTTGTAAAAATAATAATGTGTTCATTCTGAATGGAAGAATATTTGGTGATAAGCTAGGAAGACCAACTAGTAAAAATCTTAGTTTTATAGACTATGTAATAGGTTCTGTTGATTTTATCAAACTTATATGTAGTTTTGAAGTTCTAGATCATTGTAAACTATTCTCAGATGTCCACTCTCCAATTGTTTTCGAACTCAACTCTAATCAGAATTTTATAAATGACAAGCTAAACAATGAATTACATAATATCAAAAGAGAAAATTGACAAATGGGCATCCGAGAAAAGTCATGAATTTATAACTAATATAAATATGGAAGAAGTTGACTTTATTATATCTGAGTTAGACATATTGCAAAATTTACCTGCTACTCAGACTGATATTGATAGTATGATGTCTAAAATAATTGCAGTTTATATAACAAGTGCTAAGAAAACGTTTGGTGTACACCAAAATAAAGTTAGAACGAAATCGAAATTTTTGCACCATAAAAAGTGGTTTACTACTAATTGTTATAATAGAAGAAAGACGTTTCGAAAATCACTAAGACAATACAAAAAATATAAATCTGAGGTTTTTAAAGATAAACTCAAAGAAGATGAATATCTATATACAAAGGAAATTAAATCTAGCATTAATTCATATAATAATAATCTCCAATTTAAAATTAGATCAATGTGTAAAGAAAGTCCAAAAGAATTCTGGAAATTACTTAAGGGAAATTCCAAAGACTCGTCACAAAACTCTGAAATCAGTATTGATAAATTTTTTGAGTATTTCTCTAAACTCAACTCTAATACCGGAAATAATATTAGCTTGGATCAGAACATCTTTGAAAATTCAATAGTAGAACCCGAAATCGACCTTATTTTAAATTCGCCAATTAGCCGAAGTGAAATTAAATCAAGTGTTAATCAAAAATAATTAGGCCCCAGGAGAAGACAGTATTATAAACGAATACATTAAAAACACAATAGATCAGACAATTGAAATTTATGAAAAATTATTTAATTTCTTCGATACTGGCATTTTACCTAATGGATGGTTGAATGGTGTTATAATACCTATTTATAAAAATAAAGGAGATAAATTCAACCCGGGCAACTACAGACCGATTACATTACTCTCACCGATAGGAAAACTGTTCACTTCAATTCTGAATGCGCGACTTAATTCATACTTATACCAATTTCCAATATTAAATGAAAATCAAGCGGGTTTCAGAGCCGAATATTCAACAAACGATCATATATTTACTATAAACGCATTAATTGACCTTTTGAAATGCCATAAATCAAATCTATATTGTTGTTTTATCAACTTTGAAAAATGCTTTGATTCTATACGAAGGTCCTATCTTTATTCTAAATTGCACGAAAGTAACATTAAAGGAAAATTCTTAAATATTATTTATAATATGTATCAGAACATAAAATCGTGCATCAGTAACAAAAATACTTTTTCCGAATATTTCCCATGTGAGATCGGAGTCAGGCAAGGCGAAAATCTCTCACCAGTATTACTCTCCGTTTTTATGAATGATCTACAAAATTACATGGTCGAACATAATATTAATGGACTCCACTTTATAAATAATGATATAGAAAATGAATTTCAAATCTATTCCAAACTCCTAGTTCTTCTCTACGCCGACGATACAATACTATTGGACGAAAATGAAAAAGATCTCCAAAACATGCTAAACAAATTTGAAATATACTGTAAAACTTGGCAACTAAAAATTAATATTTCAAAATCTAAAATACTTATATTTCAAAAAGGAAACCGACACAAAAATCTACATTATTATGTGAACAGGGAAGAAATTGAAATCGTGAATGAATAGAAATATCTCGGGGTTATTTTTCAAAACAATGGATCTTTTCAAAAAAACAAGGCAGATTTAACTGAAAAAGCAACAAAAGCGTCATATTCACTTATACGAAAATATAGAAGTCAAATCTCCCGATTGATTGCCAAATTGATTTGTTTGATAAATGTATTTTACCTATATTAACCTACGGGTGTGAAGTTTGGGGATATATAAAATTAGATGATCTCGAAAAGGTCCAATTAAAATATAATAAAACCATTTTGAACATTAAACAATCAACTCAAATCACATGATATATGCGGAACTTGGAAAACACTCTATTCAAGTGGAAATAAAAATACGAATATTAAATTTCTGGAAAAGGCTAATTGGCACTAAAACCCCCAAAATTTCATATATTCTTTTAATGTTGTTAGATATAGCAAGAAAATGGTAATATAAATAGTAACTATATACAAAACTTACAAAATATTCTCAATGAAACCGGATTTACATATGTTTGGCAATATAAAATTTGTGATAATGAAACCTTCCATAGAATTAAATTATCAATAAAAGATCAATTCTTTCAAAATATTTCCTCCTGTATTCGAAATTCTCCAAAAGTTTATGTTATCAAATTTTCAAAACACACACTGAAAAGGAAATATATTTCGAACTTTTACCAAACGAAAATGTTAAAACATTATCTAAATTTAGACTAGGCAATCATCGGTTACCCATTGAGAAAGGTCGCTGGACTAATACCCCTCGGAATGAACGAT
>JAUJPP010000639.1:0-11235 GCA_030562195.1 Nipponacmea schrenckii
TGAAAATTAATTATAGTTCGCAATCAAAATGTCTATATATCTGTAAGTTTTCAAGTCGATCGAAAGAAAACTGTAGAAGTAAAAAAATGCTAAAAATTAAAAATTCAAAAAGTCAGCTACAAAGTTGGGAAATGTTTAATTCTCAATTTCCTATCTTTTAGAACTAAGTTCAATGTAGTTATCTAAAAAAGAACGATCAACATTGGATCAAAAATAAAGCCGCAAATTGAAAAACAAAGAAAAACTTTGGAAAGCGCTACGTCATTTCCTGTTTACAAAAAATGCATCAAATTACATTCATTAATATTACTTTCACGAGTACGACAAGGAAATCGAAAGAGTGAATTCATAGCATATGTAGTTTTGGCTGGGCGCTCTGGGAAGAATTCGAAAAAAAAAAAAAAAAAAAAACATTTCGAAAACAAAGCAGTACACTGCAACTAGAGCCACACGTGGCACAGAGTGGGACTTTGCTAACGTTGCAAAACAGCCCGAAACGTTTGATTTTTGGAAGAATCTGGCCAAAGCAACGAGGTATCTGTGTGCAAAGTACTTTTTTGAAAAACGTTTTTTCCTACAGATGTAAAGCGCTGACCGATATAAGTGAAGAATTGGAAGTTTACCCGGATATGCCACGCCCATCTCATTTATTTTGGCGTAAATCTAATCACATTTGAAATGTATATTCGCGGTACAAATTTGAAGCTTGTACAGCTAATAGATCACGAGATATACACAAATACGTTTCAAAAAAGCAAAATGTACTTGTAAAGGTCAAGGTCACCAAAAGGTCAAAGTCACTAGAAATAAAAAAAAACTGATTTTTTGCAAATGTCGCAAAATTGCAACAAACAGACAGAAACATTTGATTTTTTGGGATAATCTGGCCAAAGTAATGAGATATATGTATGCAAGGTACTTTTTTGAAAAACGTTATTTACTGCAGCCGTAATTCGCTGACCGATATAAATGGTAAATTTGAAGTTCACCCGGATGTGCCACGCCCATCTCGATTTTTTGGAGGGGAATCTAATCATATTCAAAATGTATATTCACAGTAAAAATTTGAAGCTTGTACAGCTAATAGATCACGAGATATACACACATACATTTCAAACAAGCGAAAATACGGCAAAATGTACTTTTCTTTGCAAAAATCAAAAACTTCAATTTTCATTTTACAAACCTTTGTTATATATCGTTGGAAAGAGGACAAAAAACAATTTAAGAATCGGAAAAAATTAACACTCTAAATTAATTAGGTCACACTCTAGAGCAGCCCAAAGTTGCGAATTTTGCTGTTTTCGGGCAGCTATAAAACCGGAAGTAGACGTCGGAGGTCAAAGGTCAAGGTATCAACTGATAGCCAAGGTCAATGACCTTTGACCTACTAAAGGTCAAGGTCGTCAAAGGTCAAGGTCAAGAGAAATAAGCCCTCAAACTTCGAAAAAATTCAACCGGATGTTGCAAAAAAGCAAAAGCAAAATTCAAAAATCGATTTCCAACATTTTGATCGCAATCGACTAAGCTTTCCAGAAATATAAACATCACACAAATCGCTCTTACCGTAGAGGCCCCATTTTGAGTTTTACAAAAAAGTGACATTTCAAGATGGCGGCCAAAGTTTTACTTCCGGTCCGAATTTTTTCTTTTTCGTTTTTTTGTCTTCTAATTCAATTAAGATTGACATAAATTTTGTTGCGATACATCAGTTACAGCACAAGTAGGTCAACCGGAAGTTTAAACCTTTTTTACGCTGAAACCGGAAATGAAGCAAAAATTTTGACTCTGCCAATGTTTTCATATTCGTGACACTTGAAGGCACCCAAATTTTCAGATCAATCGGTCTTAAAATAGCAAAGTTGAAAAAATGTGCAAAATACGGCAAAAAAATGTGTGCTATGAAATTTCGAATTTCGAAATTATTTAATTGCTATCTTGTTGGAAATTGTTTCAAGTTTTCAAAAATGCAAACCCGACGAAAATCGGTCCAAAAATGCGAGTTCTAGAGCCAAAAGACAAACCGAAAACAAACTGGGACTTTGCGGTAGCAAAGTCCCACAAAAAAAAAAAAAAACTAGAGCCACTTGTGGCACAGAGTGGGACTTTGCTAACATCGCAAATTGCAACAAACAGACAGAAACATCTGATTTTCTGGGATAAACTGGCCAAAGCAATAAGGTATCTGTGTGCAAGGTAATTTTTTAAAAAAACTTATTTCCTACAAACGTAATACGCTGACCCATATATATGGAAAACTGAAAATTTACCCGGATGTGCCACGCCCATCTAATTCCTTTCAGCGTGAATCTAATCACATTCAAAATGTATATTCACAGTACAAATTTGAAGTTTGTACATCCAATAGATCACGAGATATACACACATACATTTCAAAAAAACGTAAATACGGCAAAATGTACTTTTATTTTCAAAAATCAAAAATTTCAATTTTCATTTTAAAAACTTTTGTTATACATCGCTGGAAAGAAGACAAAAAGCACCTTAAGAATCTAAAAAAATTAACCCTCTAAATTAATTAGGTCACACTCTAGAGCAGTCCAAAGTTGCGAATTTTGCTGTTTTCAAGCAGCTATAAAACCGGAAGTTGATGTCTGAGGTCAAAGGTCAAAGTGTCAACTTATAGCCAAGGTAAATGACCTTTGACCTACTAAAGGTCAAGGTCACCAAAGGTCAAGGTCACGAGAAATAAGCCCCCAAACTTCGAAAAAATTCAACCGGATGTTGCAAAATTGCAAAAGCAAAATTCAAAAATCGGCTCCCACAGTTTTTTTCGTAATCGACTAAAGCTACAAGAAATGTAAACATCGCGGAAATTAGACATAACCCTGAGGCCCCATTTTGAGTTTTACAAAAAAGTGATATTTCAAGATGGCGGCCAAAGTTTCACTTCCGGTCCGGATTTTTTCTTCTTCGTTTTTCAGTATTCTAATTTAATTAAGTTTGACATAAATTTTGTTGCGATACATCAATTACAGCACAAGTAGGTCAACCGGAAGTTTAAACCCTTTTTACATTGAAACCGGAAATGAAACAAAAATATTGACTCTGGCAATCTTTTTAAATTCATGACACTTGAAGGCACCCAAATTTTCAGATCAATCGGTACTTAAATAGCAAAGTTGCAAAAATGTGCAAAATACGGCAAAAAAATGTGTGCTACGAATTTTCGAATTTCGAAATTTTTCAACTGCTATCTTGTTGGAAATTATATCAAGTTTCCAAAAATGCAAACCCGAAGAAAATCGATTAAAAATTGCGACTTCTAGAGCTACTGACCGACTTTTTAAACATGTTGCAATGCAGCACTTCCGGTTTTGCAAAAATATTCCAATTTATATTCATTTACAACGTTGCCACTACAGAAGGTCTAGGAAAGTTGATTAGTTGCTGCAACTACTGTAGTCTAAGAGCAGGAAGGTGTGGAAAAAACGAAAAAAAAAAAAAAAAAAAAAGAATTAACAAACCGAAAACAAACTGGGACTTTGCTTTCAGCAAAGTCCCACAAAAAAGACAAACCGAAAACAAACTGGGACTTTGCGGTAGCAAAGTCCCACAACTAGAGCCACACGTGGCACAGAGTGGGACTTTGCTAACGTTGCAAAATTGCAACAAACAGCCCGAAACATTTGAATCTGGCCAAATCAACGAGGTATCTGTGTGCGAAGTACCTTTTTGAAAAACGTTATTTCCTACAGACGTAGAGCGCTGACCGACATAAATGAAAAATTGTAAGTTTACCCGGATGTGCCACGCCCATCTCATTTATTTTGGCGTAAATCTAATCATATTTGAAATTTATATTAACGGTACAAATTTGAAGCTTGAACATCTAATAGATCACGAGATATGCACAAATACATTTCAAAAAAGCAAAATGTACTTTAATTTTAAAAGTGCAAAAATTAAATTTTCATTTTAAAAACTTTTGTTATTCATTGCTGGAAAGTGGACAAAAAGTGCCTTAAGAATCTGAAAAAAATAACCCTCTAAATTAATTAGGTCACGCTCTAGAGCAGTCCAAATTTGTGAATTTTGCTGTTTTCGGGCAGCTATAAAACCGGAAGTTGACATCGGAGGTCAAATGTCAAAGTATTAAATGATAGATAAGGTCAATGACCTTTGACCTACAAAAGGTCAAGGTCACCAATGGTCAAGGTCATGAGAAATAAGCTTCCAAAATTAGAACAAATTAACCGTTTGCTATTGTCGAGAAATTGCAACAAACAGGCCGAATCATCTGATTTTCTGGGATGAACTGGCCAAAGCAATGAGGTATCTGTGTGCAAAGTACTTTTAAAAAAAACGCTTTTTCCTACAGACGTAATTCGCTGACCCATGAAAAGGGTAAGTTCGAAATTTACCCGGATGTGCCACGCCCATCTCATTTTTTTTAGCGTGAATCTAATCACATTCAAAATGCATATTCACGGTACAAATTTGAAGTTTGTACATTTAATAGATCACGAGATATACACACATACATTTCAAACAAACGTAAATACAGCAAATTGTACTGTTATGTTAAAAAATCAAAAAGTTCAATTTTCAATTTACAAACTTTTGTTATATATCGTTGGAAAGAGGACAAAAAGCGCATTAAGAATCTGGAAAAAATAACGCTCTAAATTTATTAGGTCACGCTCTAGAGCTACACAAAGTTGCGAATTTTGCTGTTTTCGGGCAGCTATAAAACCGGAAGTAGACGTTGGAGGTCAAAGGTCAAAGTATCAACTGATAGCCAAGGTCAATGACCTTTGACCTACTAAAGGTCACGGTCACCAAAGGTCAAGGTCACGAGAAATAAGCCCCCAAACTTTGAAAAAATTCAACCGGATGTTGCAAAAATGGAAAAGCGAAATTCAAAAATCGACTTCCAATGTTTTTTTGCAATTTTTATGTTCTTTCATTTGACACCAAATCATCTCAATCGGATAAGCCATAATGTCTGAATTAAATTCGCCCAATTTCAGAAAAATCAAAATGGCGGCGAAAGTTGCGCATGCGGCCTTGATTTTATTTTCTTCGTTTTTTTGTATGGCTAATGGCTACCGAATGAAACAAGTTTGAATCTCATACATTAATAAACCCGGAAGTTATTCAACCGGACGTAAAACTCCATTTTTCGCAAAAACCGGAAGTGACGCAAAAATTTTGACCTACTTTTTAAAAATCATTTCGTGGGCTTCTAATGCTCAATTTTTTTTAGTCGAATCACACTAAAAACAACAAAGTTGCAAAAAATTGCAAAATACGGCAAAAAAATGTGTGCAACGAATTTTTGAAAATTGAAACTTTTGAACTGCTATCTGATCAGAAGTTACTTGCAGATTCCAAAAAATGAAAACCCGAAGAAAATTTATCAAAAATTGCGCCAGCTAGAGCCAATTTGCTACTTTTTAAACAAGTTGCAACGCAGCACTTCCGGTTGTGCAAAAATGTTCCAATTTATATTCATTAGAAACGTCGCCACTACAGAAGGTCTGGAGAAGTTGAGACAAATTTGCAACTATTGCAGCCTAGGCACAGCGAGGTGTGTAAATTTCGAAAAAAAAAAAAAACTAGAGCCACACGTGGCACAGAGTGGGACTTTGCTAACGTTGCAAAATTGCAACAAGCAGCCCGAAACATTTGATTTTCTGGGAGAAACTGGCCAAAGCAACGAGGTATCTGTGTGCAAAGTACCTTTTTGAAAAAACGTTATTTCCTACAGACGTAGAGCGCTGACCGATATAAATGAAAAATTGTAAGTTTACCCGGATGTGCCACACCCATCTCATTTATTTTGGCGTAAATCTAATCACATTTGAAATATATATTAACGGTTCAAATTTGAAGCTTGAACATCTAATAGATCACGAGATATGCACAAATACATTTCAAAAAAGCAAAATGTAAAAGTGCAAAAATTAGATTTTCATTTTAAAAACTTTTGTTATACATTGCTGGAAAGTGGACAAAAAGCGCCTTAAGAATCTGAAAAAAAATAACCCTCTAAATTAATTAGGTCACGCTCTAGAGCAGTCAAAAGTTGTGAATTTTGCTGTTTTCGGGCAGCTATAAAACCGGAAGAGGACGTCGGAGGTCAAATGTTAAAGTATTAACTGATAAACAAGGTCAATGACATTTTACGTACTAAAGGTCAAAGTCACCAAAGGTCAAGGTCACGAGAAATAAGCTTCCAAAATTAGAAAAAAATCAACCGGTTTGCTATTGTCGAGAAATTGCAACAAACAGGCCGAATCATCTGATTTTCTGGGATGAACTGGCCAAAGCAATGAGATATCTGTGTGCAAAGTACTTTTTTAAAAAAACGCTTTTTCCTACAGACGTAATTCGCCGACCTATGAAAGGGGTAAATTCGAAATTTACCCGGATATGCCACGCCCATCTCATTTTTTTTAGCGTGAATCCAATCACATTCAAAATGTTTATTCACGGTACAAATTTGAAGTTTGTACATCCAATAGATCACGCAATATACACATATACATTTCAAAAAAACGTAAACACGACAAAATGTACTTGTTATATTCAAAAATAAAAAACTTCAATTTTCATTTTACAAAGTTTTGTTATATATCATTGGAAAGAGGACAAAAAACAACTTAAGAATCTGAAAAAATTAACACTCTAAATTAATTAGGTCACGCTCTAGAGCAGCCCAAATTTGCGAATTTTGCTGTTTTCGGGCAGCTATAAAACCGGAAGTAGACGTCGGAGGTCAAAGGTCAAAGTATCAACTGATAGCCAAGGTCAATGACCTTTGACCTACTAAAGGTCACGGTCACCAAAGGTCAAGGTCACGAGAAATAAGCTTTTAAAAATTGAAAAAATTCAACCGGAAGTTGCAAAAAAGCAAAATCGAAATTCAAAAATCGGCTTCCCAGTTTTGGCTACAATTTTTGTGTTCTTTCATTTGACACCAAAATCATCAAGATCGGACAAGCCATAATGTCTGAATAAAAATCGGCCACTTTCAGGAAAATCAAAATGGCGGCGAAAGTTGCGCATGCGGCCTTGATTTTATTTTCTTCGTTTTTTTGTATGGCTAATGGCTACCCGATGATACAAGTTTGAATGTCATACATTAATAAAACCGGAAGTTATTCAACATGACGTAAAACTCCATTTTTCGCAAAAACCGGAAGTGACGCAATATTTTTGACCTACTTTTTGAAAATAGTTTCATGGGCTTCTTATGCTCAATTTTTTTCAGATCGATCACACTAAAAACAAAAAAGTTGCAAAAAATTGCAAAATACGGCAAAAAAATGTGTGCTACGAATCTTTGAAAATTGAAATTTTTGAACTGCTATCTGATCAGAAGTTACTTGCAGATTACAAAAATGAAAACCCGAAGAAAATCGATCAAAAATTGCGACAGCTAGAGCCAATTTGCTACTTTTTAGGTTTGCTGCAACGCAGCACTTCCGGTTTTGCAAAAATGTTCCAATTTATATTCATTAGAAACGTCGCCACTACAGAAGGTCTAGAGAAGTTGCGAAAAAATTGCAACTATTGTAGCCTAGTCTGTGTGAGGTGTGTAAATTTCGAAAAAAAAAAAAAAAAAAAAAAAAAAAAAAGAATTGACAAACCGAAAACAAACTGGGACTTTGCGGTAGCAAAGTCCCACAACTAGAGCCACACGTGGCACAGAGTGGGACTTTGCTAACGTTGCAAAGTTGCAACAAACAGCCCGAAACATTTGATTTTCTAGGAGAATCTGGCCAATCAACGAGGTATCTGTGTGCGAAGTACTTTTTTGAAAAACGTTTTTTCCTACAGATGTAAAGCGCTGACCGATATAAGTGAAGAATTGGAAGTTTACCCGGATGTGCCACGCCCATCTCATTTATTTTGGCGTAAATCTAATCACATTTGAAATGTATATTCGCGGTACAAATTTGAAGCTTGAACAACTAATAGATCACGAGATATGCACAAATACAATTCAAAAAAGCAAAATGTACTTTAATTTTAAAAGTGCAAAAATTGAATTTTCATTTTAAAAACTTTTGTTATTCATTGCTGGAAAGTGGACAAAAAGTGCCTTAAGAATCTGAAAAAAATAACCCTCTAAATTAATTAGGTCACGCTCTAGAGCAGTCCAAATTTGTGAATTTTGCTGTTTTCGGGCAGCTATAAAACCGGAAGTTGACGTCGGAGGTCAAATGTCAAAGTATTAAATGATAGATAAGGTCAATGACCTTTGACCTACAAAAGGTCAAGGTCACCAATGGTCAAGGTCATGAGAAAGAAGCTTCCAAAATTAGAAAAAATTAACCGGTTTGCTATTGTCGAGAAATTGCAACAAACAGGCCGAAACATCTGATTTTCTGGGATGAACTGGCCAAAGCAATGAGGTATCTATGTGCAAAGTACTTTTTTAAAAAAAACGCTTTTTCCTACAGACGTAATTCGCTGACCCATGAAAAGGGTAAATTCGAAATTTACCCGGATGTGCCACGCCCATCTCATTTTTTTAGCGTGAATCTAATCACATTTAAAATGTATATTCACGGTACAAATTTGAAGTTTGTACATTTAATAGATCACGAGATATACACACATACATTTCAAACAAACGTAAATACAGCAAATTGTACTGTTATCTTCAAAAATCAAAAAGTTCAATTTTCATTTTACAAACTTTTGTTATATATCGTTGGAAAGAGGACAAAAAGCGCATTAAGAATCTGGAGAAAATAACGCTCTAAATTTATTAGGTGACGCTCTAGAGCTACCCAAAGTTGCGAATTTTGCTGTTTTCGGGCAGCTATAAAACCGGAAGTAGATGTTGGAGGTCAAAGGTCAAAGTATCAACTGATAGCCAAGGTCAATGACCTTTGACCTACTAAAGGTGACGGTCATCAAAGGTCAAGGTCACGAGAAATAAGCCCCCAAACTTCGAAAAAATTCAACCGGATGTTGCAAAAATGCAAAAGCGAAATTCAAAATTCGGCTCTCATACTTTTTTTCGCAATCGTTTAGACTTTCTAAAAATACAAATAACACACAAGTCACTCTTACCGTAGAGGCCCCATTTTGAGTTTTACAAAAAAGTGACATTTCAAGATGGCGGCCAAAGTTTCACTTCCGGGTCGGATTTTTTCTTCTTCGTTTTTTTGTATTCTAATTTAATTACGATCGACATTAATTTTGTTGCGATACATCAATTACAGCACAAGTAGGTCAACCGGAAGTTTAAACCCTTTTTACGCTTAAACCGGAAATGAAGCAAAAATTTTGACCCTGCAAATGTATTTATATTCGTGACACTTGAAGGCACCCAAATTTTCAGATCAATCCGTCTTAAAATAGCAAAGTTGCAAAAATGTGCAAAATACGGCAAAAAAATGTGTGCTATGAATTTTCGAATTTCGAAATTTTGTAACTGCTATCTTGTTGGAAATTGTTTCAAGTTTTCAAAAATGCAAACCCGAAGAAAATCGATTGAAAATTGCGACTTCTAGAGCCAATGACCGACTTTTTAGGTATGTTGCAATGCAGCACTTCCGGTTTTGCGAAAATGTTCCAATTTATATTCATTAGAAACGTCGACACTACAGAAGGTCTGGAGATGTTGTGAAATTGCTGCAACTATTGCAGCCTAGGCTGTGTGCCCTGTGTAAATTTCGAAAAAAAAAAAAAAACTAGATCCCCAGGCTTCGCGAGGTTCTGACGCAGTGCGTAGCAGTTTTAATATACGCTTTAAAACTACCCCACAAAGCATCTGAAGAACACTAACATTATTTTACAGAGTATAGTCGTTTTATTTTAAAGCATAATTGGTTCGCTGAAACTAGTGTCATGTAGATCGCCCAAACGCATAATTCAACAAACAGTTTTTAACAATGAAATTCGCAATTTTCAAATGGTGATAAAACGGAAAGTATACATCGTACATCAAAATATAATATATCAATGAATAGATCTTTTCGAGAGCTATCACATTTGTGCAGCTTACAAGGTCACCAAAGGTCAAGGTTACAATATACGAACATTCGAAGTTTTTATATATTACTTTCGGTAAAAATATCAAAATCAAAATCAAAATTCAAAAATCAGTTTCCAAATATAATTTAGGAATCGATATTACATTCTATAGACATCAAAATTACGCGAATCGTAGTATCTCCAGAGGCCCCAATTCGATTTAAAGAAAATTACGCACAGTTAGTAGAGAAGAAATACAAAATTCTCAAATACTAAAAAGCGCATTTTTGATGGAAATATGTGGTTTTATATATCATTACAAAGAGCAGATAAACTGTAATAAGATTCAATATGAATTTTTGTTATTTATAAATTAGTTCACGTGACAGAGCTCTTTAAAAATAAAAATCACAAATTTCAATCGGTTATAAAACCGGAAGTAGACATCGGACAACACATATGAATATATCATTGAATAGATATCATCAAGGGCAATAACTCATGTTCAAGTCACAAGGTCATCAAAGGTCAAGGTCACGAAATACGGGCCTTTGAAATTTTGGTCATTACCAAAAAAATTAAAATGGAAATAAAAGAACATCAAAATCAAAATTAAAAAATCGGCTCCAAAATAAAGTTGCGCAATCGACTCTAGTCATAAGATATGAAAAAATAATGAAAATCACTTTATCACCTGAGGCCCCATTTTTAATTTTACAAAAGTTTAACATTTCAATATGGCGGCTTATCGTTTGCTTCCGGTCTGGATTTTTTCATCTTCGTTTTTTTGTATGACTATTTGTAGCATGTTGCAAAACGAATTTTTGAAATATCTTAAGAATTCCGGAAGTTAGGTTTTTAAAATTTACAAGAGAATAACTTCAAAACCGGAAGTGATGTCGAAAATTTGAAAAATTATTTAAGATCGCATTAACAATGTTTATCTACCTGTAAGTTTTCAGGTGGATGAGAATAAAACTGTAGAAGTTGAAAAAAAAGCAAAAATTAAAAATAAAAAAGTCAGCTACAAAAGTAATGAAATTAGCAGTTTAAAACTGCAGTTAAGTAGCTAGCAGTTTAAAGTAGCTAACAAAAGAAGTTCTGTCAAAATCAGTTGAAAAATAGAGAAAATAAACAGCAAAAACCCAAAATAGCGCTATTGCCCACAGCTCGTTTCCGGTTGACCTCAATGGCGTCATTTTGCATTTAACAAATACAAGTCACACAGTTTGAATAGCAGACAGCAACAGGTAGTTTGTGGCATGTTGCCTTCTT
>JAUJPP010000640.1:0-10963 GCA_030562195.1 Nipponacmea schrenckii
CAGTTTTTTCATTGTTATCGTTATCTTTTATATTTCCACTTACAACCTTTTCTTATAACGATTGTCATCTTTTTCAGAACGAGGCTGTTAAGACAGTAACGATTAAAGGAAAAGAGACTTCCGTAAAGGAAATCAAGTTAAAAGACAAGACTGGCGAGATCAGAGTGAGCCTTTGGCGGGATGCTTCCAGTGTAGATTTGAATGTTGGTGCCAATGTGAATTTACTGGAAAGTACAGTCAACTACAATAACTATTATAAATGCAACATTTTAAATGTTAACTATTTGGATGACATTAAGGTAAAGATCTTGCAATATTTCATACTATTAACAGCTAATTGTTTATAAATATATTATATATACTTTGATAAAGAAACACAAAATGATATTATGGATAGACTATGTCTGACATATTAATGAGTTAATAGATGTTAGCTCTATTCTTATCGGAAGCCTCTTTTAATTGCATATTTTGATAGGTATATACACTTAAGATACGCGAAATTGATTATTTATTAAATTCACCTTTTTTTATAGATTCAACCAGCCGAATCGGAAAGTCATTCTATCCAAATAGTTGGCATATTAAATGATTCTGTGGATACGGAGGAAACATTAACTGTCGCGATTGAGAATGAAAATGGACAAGATAGTGAACTTAACATTTCTAGGGATTTGTTTATAGAATCGTTACAGTTGGACTGCCTGTCAGATGTCGATGAAATCCTTTCAAAATTACCAATATCTGCAATTGCTGAAATAAAAAATGATACCATTATACAATTAAATATTTGAAGATGTCGATACAAAATTATATATGATTTCGGGTTTTGCGATTTGTACTTGTAAATATTTTCATTGTTTTTATTGGTAGATGTTTTTTCCTTCTTGATTTTATATTTTTATTTTAGTGCTCTTTAAATGTTTTATTGACATTTAATAATTATTATTATTGGTGTGTCGTGTTTGTACATATTTTGGATTGTTTGTTTTTTATTTTATTTAAAATCGCAATATATTAAATATGTGTGAATGATAATGCACTTAATTTCCTTTATTTCAATTTTCGATTTCGGGTTAAAGGGGTTAGCTTGTGCATATTTCTTGTCAATTTATCATTTGTCTTTGTCATTTTGTGTTTGTACATATTTTGCATTGTTTTTTATTGGTGGATATTTTGTTCTGTTTGTTTTTTATTTTATTTAAAATCGCAATATATTAAATATGTGAATGATAATGCACTTAATTTCCTTAATTTTTCGATTTCGGGTTAAAGGGGATTAGCTAGTGCATATTTGTTGTAAATGTAACATTTTTCTTTGTCATTTTGAGCTTGTACATATTTTGCATTGTTTTTATTGGTGGATGTTTTGTTCTGTTTATTTTATTTTAATATTGTAGTGCTCTTTAAATTTTATTGTAATAGTAAATAATGCTGTAATATGTTTTAACTGCATTCATTTATGAATAAATATTATCTACACATTTCAATATTTTTTTTATTTTAGTGGATTGTAGTTGTTTGAATTGCACGAAATTGATTTCTAAGGAACATGGCGTTAAGGCTAAATTCCAATTCAAAGTGCCAGTTTTCGGTTTGATGATAGTGACAAAATGTGTTCACTATTTTCCCTAAAATTTTAATATGAATCTATACTGAAAATTTCAAAACGATCTTTTAGTTATTTATCTTGGTCCTTTAATATTCTTCGTGTATGTTTAATGTTATTTCTAGTGCCTCATGATAACTAAAGTAGGTTGGCAGGCTTGCAACTTTGATTTTTTCTTTGGGGATATTTTTAATGTACACATGGTCAATGAGTGTTCCGCCTTCTGTAGTTATGTCATCAACAATTTGCACGTAACCTCGACTAACCATATATCTTTCAATACTATAATTATCATCCAGTATATTTTGATTAAAATCCCCCATTATAAGATATGCTCCGGACTGATTTTCCAAGTCGTCAATTAAGAGTTTTAAATTTTGAAGAAAAGGTTTTTCATTATAACTTGGTGGTCTGTAGATAATAGCAGTAGTCAAGTCCAAATCAAGCATTTTAAAAGTAATGTATTCAATATTATATAGGCGCATTCTTAGGAGGGAAATGTTCGTCTTGCAATAAAAACCTACACCACCGTGCGCCTTTTGTTTTAATTGTTGAAACTCGACAGAATTGTCATAACAGTCAATTCGTGATGAATTGTGGAAATTAAATGATGGGAGCCCAACGTTCGAACAGTTTGCCTTAGGAGTGATCCAGGTTTCAGTGAGACATATAAAATCAGCATTTTTAAATCTTAAATCATTTGCAATGTCTTGATAATGTTGAAGTAAAGTAGTATATGAGTTTACAGATATCCGGCACCTCTCCGCTTCGCTCCGCTCCGCTCCGAGCTACCGGATATCTGTAAACTCATATACTACTTATTTGCCCACCCGCCCTCCCTTTTCAATAAAATACATCACCAAAAATGTCTTTAATAAATATAAACTCCCCTAAAACCAATTTTGGAGCAGGAGACATTCAGAAATCTCTGATTAAACTTCCCGGTTTCCCATGGGCTAAATATAAAGGTGAGAAACATCTTCCAGGTCATAATTACACTGGTCCAGGAACTAGGTTAGATTTACGATTAGATGAAAATGATAATCCAAAACCAGGTGAAGAACCAGTTAATAGAGTTGATGCTGCTGCACTCAAACACGACAAACTATACAGAAATGAAGACTTACAATTTCGACATGAAGCAGACAAACAAATGATTAAAGAATTAGAATCTATTCCAAGATATATAATGAATAAATTCGTCTGCTACATTATTGTTTAATCAATATTCTCTTAACAATAAACATTCTAGAATATTCTAGAACTTTATTTATTTACTGCGCAGTAGGTGACAGCTGTTGTACTCAGTTAAGGAAACCATTTTGAAACATATAACAGGGTTTTATAAGTGGTCTGTGTTTTTCGTTAATTAATCTGTCTAATGAAGGGATTATCGGATTTTGATTGAGATATTTTGATAGTCAGGATGTCGGGGTAAGGAAAGTGTTCTTCAACTTGTGTTTCTATGTCGTTATACTCAAACTTTAAGTGTTTTCACTCACCGATTCCAAATTCTATCTTTCTGACCAAAAGGATGGTGGAGACAAGATTTGAGAAGGTAGATGAAAAGAGTGAAAATTACATGAGAGGAAATTTGTGATACACCATAGTTTTTTCTTTGATTTCTAACATATAACATTAATAAAGATAAATCCTTGATCCTTAATATATTAATTTTGTGGTAAAATTGTTGGAGTTCTACCCTGAGATAAAAATTTGGATGATCTCCATAATATTGTTGGAGTTCTACCCTGAGATAAAAATTTGGATGATCTCCATAATATATTATTATCACGATTTATACCAACAAAATCCCCCCCCCATTCCCCCTTAGTTAATTCTACGAGACTTTCGAATTTATTTCGCTCTGTAGGATTAACATGAAAAGGGGTGAAGAATTTATATCTAGGATTTATCTTTATTAATGTTGTATGAAGGAATATCTCAGAATTGATTCTGGTCTATCATGAATTCCTTCTCTTGTAAGAGTAACTTTCTCTTTGTCTTCCTATCTCTTATATGTTTTCATTTCATCCAGGATCAGATTGATAGAAGGAAGAAGTGGGAAATGAAATGAAATGAAATGTATTAAAGTGCATCAGCACCAAAACGGACTATATAGCACTTGAATACGATTTAAAATAAAAACAAAAATTAAAACTAGAAAATCAATACATTAAAAAAAAAATTATCACAGAAACCCCAAAAAGGGCAACAAAACAATGCTAAAAACTATATCACAGAATGGTTGTAACCCAAGATGGGCTAAAAACAAAATAGCAAAAAACAAAACTATAACACAAAATATATTTTAAAATTTATAATACAGATTGGTCTGTTTTAAAAACGCGACGACCTTCTCATAAAGAGAAGGTTGCGCAAACAGATGGAACAAGGATCTAGCACGGTAGTGCTGAGATCTTATAGGTTTGAGATGCGTGCACTCAATCAGAATGTGTTTCACTGTCAGGCGAACCTGGCAATGCTCACAGACTGGTTGAGGCTCTCGCTTGAGCAGGTAACAGTTGGTAAGGTGAGTATGTCCAAGACGAGAGCGACACAAAACAACTTCATTTCTCCTGTTGGCACAATAAGAGGATGGCCAGTCCCCCCAAAAGAGGCTTGATGGCATGAAGTTTGTTTGAATCTGCAGCATCCCATTTTTGCTGCCATCGTTGCAAAATAAAAGTCCTTATCACCGACTTAAAGTCGGTGTAAGGCAAGGACAAGGGGGAGACAGGCAGTGACAAAGCAGCCTTAGCCGCCGCATCTGCCTTGTCATTTCCCCGTATGTCCATGTGACTGGGAAGCCAACAAAGGACAATGTCCTTTTTTGGCCAGAGAGCTTGTAAATATCTCCGATTATTGGGTGCACAAGCTGGAATGTTATGAATAGCTTGTAATGCAGACAGAGAATCAGAATAGATAATACATTTTTTTAAGGATAATGAGGACTGAAAGAACTCGAGTGCCTGTAAAATGGCAACGAGTTCTGCAGTAAAAATAGAGGCTGCTGGTGGAAGAGATACAGACAGGACTTCGGATGGTGTCACTGTTGCAGCTGCCACCTTATCACCATCCTTGGACCCATCTGTATAGAAAGGAGCATAATCCCCATATTTAGCCCTTAATTCAAGAAATTTCGACTTGAAGACGATCGAGCTTGTCTGTGACTTCTTATTGCTTGATAGACTAAAGTCTATCTGAAATGGAGCAATTGACCAAGGTGGAATTGTGGTCATTATGAAGTCCGCAATATTGTCGTGGCTTATACCAGCCGCTGACAAAAGTGGTTGAATGCGGACTCCAAAAGAAGAAATTGCACCGAGGCTTTGCCTCGTACAAATGCTCATAATAAGGACTAAATACGGGGCGGTGAGCCGGATGGTATGGCAAAGATGCTATTTTAATAGCATACTGTAGTGAAAGTCTATCACGTCTGTCGTACAATGAGGGGTTCGTTAGCCTCAACGTACAGACTTTCAACTGGAGTTGTGCGAAAAGCGCCTAAACTGATTCTAAGTCCTTGGTTGTGTATGGTATCAAGCTCTTTAAGATAGGATGGACGAGCTGAACCATACACCCTGGCACCCATAATCGAGCTTGGATCGGACCAAAGCTCGATATAATCGGAGGAGAACCTTACGGTCAGCTCCCCAGTCAGTGTTGGATAAGACTCTCAGTATGTTGAGAGCTTTCAGACATTTTTTCTTGAGGATTTTAATGTGTGGACGGAAAGAAAGCTTGCTGTCAAATGTAAGACCAAGAAATTTGAATTCCTGTACTACAGGAACGACAGCATTGTCCAAACGTAGCACTGGGTCAAGGTGCAGACCTCTTCTTTTACAGAAATGCATGCAGACGGTCTTGGATTTCGAAAATCGAAATCCATTGTCAGTCGCCCATTGCTGTAGATTGGTTTAAGCAAAGCTGCAACTGACGCTCGATCGTCTGCATGTTAGTAGAACTGTAACACATCTGAAAGTCATCAACATACAGAAGGCCATCAACCCCCCGTCTAAGGCACGATGTGATGGAATTTATCTTGATGGAAACAGGGTAACGGATAATATGCTACCCTGAGGAACTCCATTATCCTGAGGAAAAGGATCTGAGAAAATGGAGCCAAGTCGTACCTTAAACGTCCTATCATGTAGGAAATTGGAGATAAATAATGGCAATCTTCCTCGAAGACCGAAGTCAAAGAGATCGCGAAGAATGCCATATCTCCAAGTAGTGTCATATGCCTTCTCCAAATCAAAAAATACGGCTACTAAATGGTGATTTTGGATGAAGGCGTCCCCTGACGAACGATTCAAATCTAACGAGATGATCAAGAGTGCTCCTTTGGGACCGAAATCCACATTGGAGGTAAGTAAGTAGATTGTTGGACTCGAGGTGCCAAACGAGCCTTCTATTGATCATCCGTTCCATGGTTTTACATATGCAGCTGGTCAATGCAATAGGGCGATAATTAGTAGGATTCTTAGGATCCTTACCAGGTTTAGGTATCGGAATAATAGTAGCAATCCTCCACGAAGGAGGAAAGACACCGTCATCCCAAATCTGGTTAAATATAAGTAAAAGTTTTTTTAATGTAGGGTAAGGAAGATGTTTGAGGATCTGATAATGAATATCGTCAGGCCCAGTAGCTGTATCATGGGCCTGTTTTAAAGAATACTTCAGTTCAGATATAGTAAATTTTTCGTTATAATATTCCTCATTTTGAGATGTAAAATTTAACCTTTTCCTCTCTTCCCGGAGACGGACTCTCTGGAAAAGCATCAGAGGAAAAGTTTGAGGATGAATTGAAAGAAAAAATTACTTCCTAATGAATTAGCAATATCTGGAAGTGTGGTGAGCGTTGAAACCATCTACTTCTAGATGGTTCACAGATATTGTTTCCGCTTTACACCCTTGATCCTACGAATCCTATCCCAGACTGATTTGGTAGACGTACGACTGTTGATCCTTGACACGTACACCTGCCATGACGACCTCTTTGCCTGGCGGATAGTCCGCCTGGCTTTGGGCCCGTGCAATGCGAAAAGAGGCCACGTTGTCATCGGAAGGAGCACGTTCAAGCAATCGTAAAGCACGATTACGTTCTTTCAGTGCTGTCTTGCAGTCTTCATTAAACCATGGTTTATTAAATCGTTTTGGAGTTGCCGAGGTTTTACGAATCGCCTGACCCGATACATCTTGTAAGATGGTGGTAAATAGTTCCATCGGGTCTTCTGCTTCATCTAGATCATGTTGAGGAAAAGAAGAAATGCAAAGCGCCTCAAAGAGGGGCCAATTAGCTTTAGAGAGTTTCCATCTTTGTGGCCTGTCTACTGGTGAAGGACCATTATTCCGTAGAATAACAGGATAATGATCACTGTGGCAGAGATCGTCATGGACACTCCAAGAAAAATCTTGGAGCAAAGATGGTGAGCTAATTGTCAGATCTAGATGAGAAAAGGTTTTTGTTCTTGAGCAGAAATATGTAGGCGATTCGTCATTAAACATACAAAGATCGTTGTCATAAATGAAGTCAGCTATTAATTTTCCTCTGCTATTATCAGCTGGACTACCCCAGAAAGAATGATGACCATTGAAATCTCCAAGCAATATGCAAGGAGAAGGAAGCTGGGTAACAAGGTCATCCAATTCTCTAGGGTTTAAAGTTGAGTTAGGTGGCAAATAGATGGAGCAAAGGGTAATAGGCACGTGGAGTGTTACTCGCACGGCAATTACCTGCAGAGGAGAATTAAGTGTAATTTCGGACTGGGCAATGTTTCTATTGACAATAATAGAAACACCCCCCGAGACCTTATCATCACCTGTGCCATAATGGTGGTAGGAAACAAAATGTTTAAATGGCACTAAATGTAAATCCGTTGGTTTGAGGAATGTCTCTTGGAGACAAATAGCCAACGGATTATATTGTTGAATTAATAGCTGAACTTCATTAAGATTATGACTTAAACCTCGACAATTCCATTGTATAATATTATTTTTTGGATGCATCGTCAGGGTGGTTTAATTGGACTACGAGGTTTGCGGCAAGGGGGGTTGAAGACTTCCGCATCAACCTCTGAAGCCTCCATATCTATACTATCAGATATGGCAGACTTCAAAAGATCCCTTCCTCCCTTTTTGGAGGAAGAGGATCCATGTTTCTTTGTAGGCTTGTCATTATGGGGAAGACTTTCACTGCGTTTTGCCCTGGACTGTTTACCAGTCCCCTTTGGCTGAACGTCTTTAGATAGCTGACTAACACTACTATCATCAGCACTTGACTTTTCAGTCTGGGGCGTCTGAGTTGCTGATGATGTAGATGTAATTGCCTCAGATGATAATAAGGCTAAAGACGGAGTTGGTACTCGCTTCAGCCAAGTAATGTCGGTCTGGCATTCTATTGATCGAGTAGAAGCTTTAACAACACTAACGAAAGTCTTCCCAGAAGGTGTAGATGGGGTTTCCCCTTCTACAGCCTTCCGCGCTTCGGGATAGGAAACCTTGGTTTCCACCTTCACCTTTTGGATTTGCTTTTCCAATTTCCACTTAGGGCAGTCCTTGGAAAAAGCGACATGGTTTCCACTACAGTTGCAACAGCAAGGAGTATCACTACAATCCTTGCTGTCGTGCCCGGACTTGCCACAACGTGCACATCGCAACGAACTTTTGCAAGTCCGAGTTCCGTGCCCGAAGCGCTGACAATTGTAAAACCTGAGAGGGTTCGGTATGAATGGTGAAAATTTAATATTGAGATAACCTACTTTTATTTCTGATGGTAAATCGGGTCTATTAAAAAGAAGTATAAATGTATTAGTTGATATCATTTGGCCATCACGACGGATAGAAATACGATCTACGTTCGTGACGCCAATGTCTTTTAATTCTTCCATCATTTCCTCTGAAGAACATCCACTTAGATCGGGGTGTCGAACGACACCCTTCGAGGAGTTCAAAGAAGAATGTGGAGATACACTTATGGGAATATTTACCAAAGATGTTGATTTTAATAATAATTCAGAATGAATTTTTCGGTGACATTCGATCAATAAAGACCCGTTACGAAGTTTTTTTATCGATTTAGGTTCACTAGCTAAACCAGCTATTCCTTTGGCAATAGCAAATGGTGATAATGATGCTAAAGACCTCTCAGGGTTACTACTATTGATGACAAGAAACCGAGGCCAGGAATCACTAGACGAGCTAGATGATTCAACAAATTCTGCCTCGGTTAGCCTACGTTTATTGGTTTTTTTTGGGGGGGTTAATGTAGCCATGAAGAACATGTAGAAGATTCATCTCCCGAGACCCCCGACCACCACGGACCACGACCTCCGCGCAGGCTCGGCGCGGGACTCCAGCGCCAGCGCCCTAGGGGTAATCGGGAGATATACTCAGATAAAAAAGGGAATAAAAGTTCTGGATGGAGCAAATAAATTCCGAACTTTTATTTTATTTTTACCCAATTGGCCCAAGCCGCTGCTTCTGAGTCGGTGAATTGAATTGGAGGATAATGATATAATCTGTGATTAGAAAGTTTTATCTGTTCTGACCACCGACTCATAGGCTCAACACGACAAGCCGATTGACCAGTGTGGGCCACACTGGCCACCCGTCTAGGATCCCCTGGCCCAAAGTGATGTATTGGGAAGTATGTTACCCTCAACCACCAGGAGTCCATTCAAAACCGACACGGGTCGCACCTCACGGCAAACGAGGAGCCCCAATTCAGTCGCCTTTTACGACACGCAATGGGGGACGGTGGACCTATTCTTAACCCCGGTCCACTGGGGGAAGGAAGAAGTGGGCGAAGAGTTTTAAGTTTTGTGTGACTACTATGAAACCCATTTTCAAGTGACATGTTTCCAAAGCTTGATATCTTTGAACTGTTGAAATTCTTCTTCAACTTCCCGTGATTTCTTCTACGGACAAACCAATTAATGAAAAAAACATTCCACAACTCTGACCATCAAAATGGCTTCTAATCTACAAAAGAGTTATTTCCCTTTATTCGGGAATTAAAAAATTATCAAATCTACCATATTAAAAATATGGGATTGATTTTAAAACATGAAAAGGAAAAGTTCAATTACACTGGAGATGGTTTCTTCACTGGATTGATGTCCCTTATACCAAAGGTTACTTCTTTTGTAACTAAAAACAAAGACATTATATCCTCGGGGGCAAAAGCTATATCATCAGTGGGGCAAGCAGCGAGTTCAATTTCCAAATCTGTCCAACAAAGGCGTGAGTTAGATGAGTTGCGCAAAATAAGAGAACTGAGACAAAAAGCGAAACAAGGCCAAGGATTTAAGGTGTTGGGATAAGGCCTAAATCCTGTTATTAAAAATGGCAAAACTTGATCCAATCTTTCAACTTTATGAACCAATAGAATATACATTCAATAAGAAAAAAGAAGACTACATCATTATATCCCCCACCGTCGGGTCCAAAAGTCAGATTAATGATGGGGGTCGAGTTACGTTTGAAATCAATTCATTGTCCAATTGGCTACTTCTTTCCGACGCTTACTTCCGCTGTGATTTCAAAATTAAAGACGGAACACCCAACCAAAACCGTGTGCCTCAGCAGAACCTTAGCCTGGAAAACAATTTCTTCCCCTCTTTATTCAGTGAAATGGTTTTAGAAGCCGGTTCAAATACGATTGAAACAATCAAACACCCAGGCGAATTTGACACTATGTTGAAAACATTACTTTATCCAAAAGATTATACCACATCATCAGGTTGGATACCAGATACTGGAGATGGGGGAGTACAATCTCAACAAGAAAATGTAGCAGCTGATGCCAATGAAGCGGCAGTTAGAACCGCTGTTATCAATTTGGCCAATATCACAAAATTTCAAAATAATGAAGGGTTCAAAAAGAGGGTGGTATTTTACAATAAGCGTATTGGGAATAGGTGGGTTTCTTACATAAACTGGCCCCTCTATCCCTTATTTGGTTTACTTGAACACAGAAAAGTTTACATTGGTCTACCCTTCAAAATCCATCTTCAAAGATTAATAAATAACGATAGAATATTTTTTGGAGAAGACAATTCAAATGCTAAATTAGAAATAACCAATATTCAATTATATGTCCCAGTAATAACCCCAACAATTGAAGTAGAAACAAGACTTCTTAGTAGTTTGAAAAAAGATATCGAAATAGCATTTTTAAGAAGAAATACGATTGGATCGATAACCATCACAGGGGAGAATTTCACATGGCAAGTGACGAATACTACAAAGCCAGCAAGATATTTAATACTCGGTTTCAAAAATCTTCCAGATTCACAAACGAACAACAACAACCTTTTTAAAGTAGCCGGTGACAACTTTGGTGATCCC
>JAUJPP010000641.1:0-11308 GCA_030562195.1 Nipponacmea schrenckii
GAGAAATCAGTATGTTTCTATAGAATATATTGTAAAAGAGAAATCAGTATGTTTCTAGAGAACATACTGTAATAGAGAAATCAGTATGTTTCTGGAGAACAAACTGTAATAAAGAAAACAGTATGTTTCTGGAGAACAAACTGTAATAAAGAAATCAGTATGTTTCTGGAGAACAAACTGTAATAGAGAAATCAGTATGTTTCTATAGAATATATTGTAAAAGAGAAATCAGTATGTTTCTAGAGAACATACTGTAATAGAGAAATCAGTATGTTCCTAAGGAACAAACTGTAATAGAGAAAACAGTTTGTTTCTGGAGAACAAACTGTAATAAAGAAATCAGTATGTTTCTGGAGAACAAACTATAATAGAGAAATCAGCATGTTTCTAGCGAACATACTGTAATAGAAAAATATGTATGTTTCTAGAGAAAAACTTTATAATATGAATAACACAATAAAAACTGTTTCAAAGGGAATGCACTACTCACGATTACATGTATATTTTTTATGTTGAGCCATATACCTATTGTCAAAAGCTGACAGTGAGATTATTATCACCTTGACTCACACGTTCATTATTTAATTGTCTTAAGCATGCTACTTGTTATCAGTTTTACATTTTCCATTGTATTTTAAACTATTGTGGGCATGAATGAAAGCCTTACCGTATATTTCAACTTCACATAAATTAATATAACCTCTTTTATCAAAATATCGACTGATATTAACAGAACGACCAGTTAAAGTTCTACTACATTCTACTGGAAACACAGCAGTAGGGTCTGAATCACCAGTATTTTTAAAAACATAATTCACCATCAATATGTACTGAAAATTTTTTTAAAAATAGCATTCCTGAAAAATAAAGGCAAGAAAAAAGTAATTATATTGAACGTATTGAATAGGTATCAGGGGTGAAAGCTGACACCTGGTCGACTCTCGGAAACACTGACACAGGCTTCAAGAATTTTTCTTACTAGGGCTCGAACCCAAAGCGTATCAGACGACAATACAACGCAAGCCGAGTTATTCCACTTCCACAAAAAATCAATTTTAACAATTCATAATTTGATTTTATATATGAAAATTTTCAGCCAATATCTAAGACTTTTTATGTTGACATTTCCAACAGAAAAAATTAATTTCTTTTCAATGAAACTTTATAAATATATCATTGTCCAAGCAAACACATTCTTTTTTGCTTTGTCTGACAATAGTGGATTTATTTATACACATTCACTATGATATAGGTCAATAGTACGGTGGCTCAAATACGACATAATTATTTTGAAATGTAGGTTTATTAAAAGTTAATTAAAAACTACCGGACTTTTCACCCACTTTTCACCTAGATGAAAACATTTTCACCATTGTGGAAAGATAAAGCTTTAATTCAAAAAAAAAAAATAATAATAATGATGTCGTATTAGAGCCACCATACAATAGATATAATATTTTTAATATTTACATTAGTTTAATCTTGAAAAACACAACGGAAAGAAAAAAAGGCAAGGGGCGTAGGGGCTTTCATTTATTTTGTTTTAAAATTTATGTACTAAATTATATAACGTGTTTATCGATCAGTATAGTGGATCATTTGATTGATTGAGGACATGGCCCTGGTACAATATAAGTATCTAAATAACCTTTTAATTTGGTTTTCAAAATAATATATTTAACTTAATATGTAGTAGAAATCAAAAACAAATAACACTCTTTCTACGGTTCATTATAGATCAGATAGATCTTATCCAAATTGAATGTAATTAACCCGCCAGGAGATGAAACTACGAAAATCCATAAAGCAAAGGGAAGCCGGTTCGTTGAAAAGGTCTGAATATTCATCATAATGCAGGCAAAGCATCGATTTACATGCGGATAAGGAGAGGATTGGAGCCGGCAGTTGATTGGTTAGCAGAACTACGTCAGGGATCTAAAAATAGACAGAGCACACGGCCAGGCTTTGACAACCACCTCCTCGATGCAATATATAAACAAACCCAAGATAAAACTAGAACTGTGAACAGCTCCGAGCGTGGCAACTATGCGTTATCCCATGGATTTTGAACATTTTGAAACTTCTAACCTTCTAGCTTTCAATTCCGGTACTTTTCAGCCTCCAATCGTGGAACAAGCGTAACAATATTGTTAGATCTATAGACAGCTGATGTCAAGGCCATTCTATATGGAAAATTTCAAGGTCATTGAAGGTGAAGGTCACAAGATTTAGAATTTCAAATTTTTAAAAAATTCAAACGGGCATAAATAATAAATGACGGACTAATTAAATTTTAAAGAAAATTTGCCATTCTCGGAAAAATGGCGCATGCGCAACTAGCAATTAGAATTTTTTTCTTCTCGGGGGATACAAATTATTTTGTATAGCTAATATATACTGTTTTTGCTTACATTCTTGAATTACACAGGATGTAGGGTCGCCTGAAATGAGATAAAAAAACCGGAAGTCCCCACGCCCAAACCGGAAGTGATCAAAAAATTTTGATGATATATTTTTAATTGTGTTGCGTATTTATCTATATCCTGTAAATTTCAGATCGATCCGAACATTAGAGCCCGAAAGTGTAATATAACCGTCCAAAATTGCAAAATAGTCAGATTTCGGTGGGCTATAAAACCGGAAGTTAATATTTGTCATGCAATATCAGCACATCTATAGACAGCTGAGGTCAAGGACATTCTACATCTCAAATGTCAAGGTCATTGAAGGTCAAGGTCACGAGATATAGAGTTTTAAATTTTTGAAAAATTCGAACGGGCATAAAAAAAATTCAAATTCGAAAATCAAAATTCTGTTACCAACATTTTTTAGATAAAGTATCAAGGTTTTGATAGACACCAAAATCATAAAAATCGGTCAATAATTGGCGGACTTATTAAATTTTTAAGAAAATTTGACATTTTTGAAAACTGCGCATGCGCAACATTCAATTTAATTTTTCTTCATCTCAGGGGATTAAAATCATTTAGTATAGCTTAAATATACTGTTTTTGTTTAGATTCTTGAATTACATGGGAAGCAGGGTCGCCCGACATGAGACGAAAAAACCGGAAGTCCCCACGCCCAAACCGGAAGTGATCAAAAAATTTTGATGATGTAGTTTTAATTGCGCTGCCTATCTATCTATATCCTGTAAATTTCAGACCGATCCGACTATTAGGGCCCGAGCTAGCTTGAAATCTTATTTGCATATTATGCAATTAGCCACTTTCGGGTTAGCGAAAATATTATGTTAGATATTCATTTTTGATTCCAGCCCATATAAAAACCATTGGTGAAAACAAAAATAGTCTATCTTTTTCCGTTTGGGCTAGCGAGCTTCCCAAAAAAAAAAAAATAAAATAAAAAAAAAAAACTAGAACTGTGAACAGCTCCGAGCGTGGCAACTATGCGTTATCCCATGGATTTCGAACATTTTGAAACTTCTAACCTGCTAGCTTTCAATTCCGGTACTTTTCAGCCTACAATTGTAAGCGTAAACCTTCCGCTATAGAGGCAATTTTTTCTACTATACGTTTCTACTATCAGTTCCTTATTAGATTTTTGTACATGTCTAAGATTTCGGTAGGATATTTACATAAATTCCAAACCAAATTTTAAGTAGGTAGTAAGATGACAATTTGTCATGAAATTTAAACTCTCTATATTCAAATTTAAACATTATTTTGTAACTTTGGTTGTAATTAACATAGAGAGAAAATTCAAGCTATGTGATAATTTGCTTATTCACAGCTTTATAAAGAGATATTTTTTGAATTTGTATGCAAAAATTTTACAAAAAAATAAATTTTATTAGGGTTATCAGATTATATCATTAGATTAATTTACTCTTTGGCCACCTGTGTGCATTGAACCGTGACTAAAGTGGTCAATAGTTCATCTGTGTTTTATAAGACTTATATGTCTGCTACTCTTCACATGCCTGTATTTGACATTTTTTTTATAAAATCATTTCTATTTAAGATACGAACAAAATTCGAACTGATCAATGACAAGCGAATTTACTTCTTTAACTTGATGCATGTTTTGAATTTGAATGGAAATATTTTAAGAAATTACATAATCAGATTAATTTGTTCCCCAGCTCAGTGATTTGACAAGTAGGTGTGAAAATTTAAACCACCAGTTTTACTGACATGTTATATAACAGCCTTTAACACCCTGACTGATCAATTTGAAACAGATTTTATGAAATAAAAAACCCAAAATTGGTATTTATTTTGTTAATTTATCTAAAATTAATGCTTAAATTTTCATGGTAAAACGACCATGTCGTATATCATTTAAGAGACAATTTAATTTGGAGTCCAATGATGTATACCACATTGATGTGGGATGAATATATTTTATGTTAGTACTGGAGTTGTAAAATTTAATTTTGCTTTTTTAAAATATGCTTCTGCACTTTTGGCATATATCCTTTATTGAAGAGTTTTGAGGCTATTATAAAACAGAAAATCTCAAGTCAATGTGTTCATAAGGAAATGTAATATTGCCGTTCAAAGTTTCAAAAATGTCAGAATTCGGTTGGCTATAAAACCCAGAAGTTGATATTTTTCATTCAATATTGTCATATCTATAGACAGCTGAGGTCAAGGCCATTCTATATGGAAAATTTCAAGGTCATTGAAGGTGAGGTCACAAGAAATAGAATTTCAAATTTTCAAAAAATTCAAACGGGCATAAAATAAATTTATGTTCGAAAATCAAAATTCTGTTTCAAACATCCTTTAGATAAGGGAGCAAGGTTTTGATAGATACCAAAATCATACAAATCGGATAATAAATGACGGACTAATTAAATTTTAAAGAAAATTTGCCATTCTCGGAAAAATGGCGCATGCGCAACTAGCAATTGGAATTTTATTCTTCTCGAGGGATGCAAATTATTTTGTATAGCTAATATATACTGTTTTTGCTTACATTCTTGAATTACACGGGATGTAGGGTCGCCTGAAATGAGATAAAAAAAACCGGAAGTCCCCACGCCCAAACCGGAAGTGATCAAAAAATTTTGATGATATATTTTTAATTGTGTTGCGTATCTATCTATATCCTGTAAATTTCAGATCGATCCGAACATTAGAGCCCGAAAGTGTAACATAACCGTCCAAAATTGCAAAATAGTCAGATTTCGATGGGCTATAAAACCGGAAGTTAATATTTGTCATGCAATATCAGCACATCTATAGACAGCTGAGGTCAAGGACATTCTACATCTCAAATTTCAAGGTCATTGAAGGTCAAGGTCACGAGATATAGAGTTTTAAATTTTCGAAAAATTCGAACGGGCATAAAAAAAATTCAAATTCGAAAATCAAAATTCTGTTCCCAACATTTTTTAGATAAAATATCAAGGTTTCGATAGACACCAAAATCATAAAAATCGGTTAATAATTGGCGGACTTATTAAATTTTTAAGAAAATTTGCTATTTTTGAAAACTGCGCATGCGCAACATTCAATTTAATTTTTCTGCATCTCAGGGGATTAAAATCATTTAGTATAGCTAAAATATACTGATTTTGTTTAGAATCTTGAATTACATCGGAAGCAGGGTCGCCCGACATGAGACGAAAAAACCGGAAGTCCCCACGCCCAAACCGGAAGTGATCAAAAAATTTTGATGATGTAGTTTTAATTGCGCTGCCTATCTATCTATATCCTGTAAATTTCAGACCGATGCGACTATTAGGGCCCGAGCTAGCTTGAAATCTTATTTGCATATTATGCAATTAGTCACTTTCGGATTAGCGAAAATTTCATGTTAGATATTCATTTTTGATTCCAGCCCATATAAAAACCACTGGTGAAAACAGAAATAGTCTATCTTTTTCCGTTTGGGCTAGCGAGCTTCCCAAAAAAAAAAAAAAAAAAAAAAAAAAAAAAAAAAAAAAAAATCCGAACGAAAACAAAGCGTGACAAATTTTATTTGCCACGCAAAAAAAAATAATCCGAACGGAAACAAAGCGTGACAAATTTTATTTGCCACGCAATAAAATGTTTTAAAATATAAATTAAATCAGGCAATAATAAATTAAGTCTATTTTGTCAGTACTTCCAATATTTTCAAGCAGTATATCCTAATCTGCATGTACAGGGCATTAATGACAAAGAGCAAATGGTTTGAGAAATGTCATGATGTCCCAAGGTTAAATTCTGAAATCTCGCAGCAAACAATCCATGAATTTCAGAAGCTTATATTGCATATGACCCATCTGATGTCCTTCCTGAATATGGTACGTGATGTGCAGTTTTATTATCAGTACTGAAATTGACAAATATTGTGAAATCATAATTGACTATTGTGAACTATAATATTGTGAACTATTACATGGAAAAGCTGCGTGCACGCAGTGCCATATACTGCTTAAAAATATTGGAATTAATCTCTAAAGCCTGGCCATGTGCTCTATCTATTTTTAGATCTCTGACGTAGTTCTGCTAACCAATCAACTGCCTGCTTCGATCCTCTCCTTGTCCGCATGTCATCGATTTTCATTACAAAATATCCTGTGATCCAGGAAGTAAGAAAGTCTACAAGAGAAATTCATTTATGTCTTTTAACAAAAGATGATTGTCGCATATTCTTAAGATCTTAACTTTAATGATAGCCTTGTTTATAGCAAACTAAATACCATTATAAACTAACCACTCGTCTCGGTGAGTTATTACTTCTCTAATTTCATATCAAAACACCCAACAGTTCCAGACTGTTTATTATATCTGACGTTCATTGTTTCACATTGGAAGAATTACCCACTTCCCAGAAATTTAATAAACATTTTTTTGTTATTAAATAATAAATCAACTTACGATTATATCTGTGAAAGATCTTTAAATATCCCATAGAATATGGTTGTTGTAAATCTACAGACCACCACTGCAATGGTGAGTTATCAGTATCAGTATCACTACATGGGTGTATTGTTCTATCTGTAGAAGTATATCCATCTACTACTAATTGAGGACCATATAGCCGTCGGTTATTTTCATATATACCACTTTGACTGACAGAAGAAGAATCTAAAGCTATATTCTCTGAAATATAAAATATTATCTATATCAAAAAGGGTATTTAGCGGTCTTTTAGATTTATAGAATAAAGTGCTGTCAATTCTAATACTAGCCTTATATTAAATAGGGTATGACTTAAAGGTAGAATGTTATATGTTTTAAGAAAACCATATAATGTAATGTACTTATACCTCGTTGACAAGATGGTCCTCCCCAACCTCTTAAACATTTCCCATCACAACTACCAGTTTTGGAGTCACATCTTACATTATTTAAACAATGACAGGTATAACTATTGTTAAATCCGAAGTTATAACCTGAAAATATAGCAATACAAAATTCAATATAACAGACACTAGTTACAGTATCACTTCTTATATTATTTAAACAATGCCATGTATAACAAGTTTTAAATCTAAAAATCCATTACAATAATAAAGTACATAACGTTTCAGCTTCAGCACAATTTACACGTGCCGTCATCAGAAGAAATGAGAAAGAAAGTTTAGGTTTGCTTCCAACTCATCTACATCCAACCTAGGACATATAATAAGAACTTTGTAGTTGAAAATATATTCAATTAAACAAATTGTTTGGACATTAATTTATAGAAAGGGGTTTGATGAAAAGAAATAGTAATAAGATTCATGTACTGTTAAATACAAAATTATAACCTGAAACTAAAAGGATTATATTGCTGATGACCTTGTAGTAAACACATTGAAACTTGACATTTGTGTTTTTTTTAATATTATATTTATATATATATTAAAATAACACGTTATCATAAATGAAAAATGCACTTTTGTGTATTTAATTTCACATTATGAAAATACACAATTGATTATTTTCAAATTTCATATAGGTGTAAATGTTAGTTTCCTTGTCAATGGATTTAATACTTATAAACCAATATATGTACAGAGCAACATTGTATTTTTCAATAAGTTCAGAAGAATAGAACGTAAAACTCCATTCATTTCATTGCAGTGCGTTCATCGAACGCACTGCTTTGTTTTCGAAATGTTGGTTTTTGTTGTTTATTACCTCTATTTTTCAACTGATTTTGACAGAACTTCTTTTGCTAGCTTCTTTTAACTGCTAGCTACATAACTGTAGTTTCAAACTGCTAATTTCATTACTTTTGTAGCTGACTTTTATCATTTCAATTTTTGCATTTTTTTCAACTTCTACAATTTTATTCCGATGCATCCGAAAACTTACAGATAGATAGACACTATTAATGCGATCAAGAATTATTTTTTAAATTTTCGACATCACTTCCGGTTTTGACGTTATTCGCTGTTAAAATTTAAAAATCAACTTCCGGAATTTTCAAGATATTTCAAAAATTCTTTTTGCGATATGTTTGAAATAGTCATACAAAAAAAACGAAGATAAAAAAATCCAGACCGGAAGCAACCGTTGAGCCGCCATATTGAAATTTGAAACTTTTGTAAAATTTCAAATTCAAATTCAGGGGATAAAGCGATTTTCGTTATTTTTTCATATCTAATGACTAGAGTCGATTGCGCAACTTTATTTGGGAGCCGATTTTTGAATTTTGATTTTGATTTTCTTTTATTTCCATTTTAATTTTATTGGTAATGGCAAAAACTTTAAAGGCCCATATTTTGTGACCTTGACCTTTGGTGACCTTGTGACCTGAACACGACTTATTGCCCTTGATGATATCTACCCCCTGATATATTCATTTGTGTTGTCCGATGTCTACTTCCGGTTTTATAGCCGATTGAAATTTGTGATTTTTATTTTTAACGAGCTCTGTCACGTGAATTAATTCATAAATATCAAATATTTATATTGAATCTTATTAGGGTTCATCTGCTCTTTGTAATGATATATTAAACCACACATTTCCACCAAAAATGCGCTTTTTAATATTTGGAAATTTTATATTTTCTTCTCTACTAACTGTGCGTAATTTTCTTTAAATCGAAATTGGGCCTCGGGAGATGTTACGATTCGCGTCATTTTGATGTCTATAGAATGTTATAGCGATTCCTGAATTATATTTGGAAACCGATTTTTGAATTTTGATTTTGATTTTGATATTTTGACCGAAAGTAATATATAAAAACTTCGAATGGTCGTATATTGTAACCTTGACCTTTGGTGACCTTGTGAGCTGAACAAATGTGATAGCTCTCGAAAAGATCTATCCATTGATATATTATATTTTGATGTACGATGTATATTTTCCGTTTTATCACCATTTGAAAATTGCGAATTTCATCGTTAAAAACTGTTTGTTGAATTATGCGTTTGGGCGATCTACATGACACGAGTTTCAGCGAGCCAATTATGCTTTGAAAAAAAAAACCGACTTATACTCTGTAAAATAATGTTAGTGTTCTATAGATACTATGAGGGGTAGTTTTAAAGCGTATATCAAAGCTGCTACGCACTGCGTCAGAACCTCGCGAAGCCTGGGGATCTAGTTTTCATTTTGTATTGATCAATATAAGAATATATAGGTGTTCATTGTAAGCGACAGGGCGTCTTATGATTTAAAAGTTTATATGGTAAGCAATTATACGGTGGCTGTTATACGCCACCAAATTTACAGTGGTAGTGATTTTGACTTTTGTGAAAAGTCCAGACTCAAACATCAAATTTTTCGACTTTTCACCGGGGTAAAAATACTTTCCACCTGGGTCAAAAGTCTCGACTTAAACATAAAATTTTTCGTCTTTTCACCGGGGTGAAAATACTTTCCACCTGGGTGAAAAGTCTCGACATAAACATCAAAATTTTCGACTTTTCACCGGGGTGAAAGTACTTTTCACCGGGGTGAAAGTACTTTTCACCTGGGTGAAAATACTTTCCACTTGGGTGCAAAGTCCAGACTTAAACATCAAATTTTTCGACTTCGGAAAGTATTTTCACCTAGGTGAAAAGTACTTACACCCCGTTGAAAAGTCGAAAAATTTGATGTTTAAGTCTGGACTTTGCACCCAAGTGGAAAGTATTTTCACCCCGGTGAAAAGTCGAAAAATTTGATGTTTAAGTCGAGACTTTTCACCCAGGTGGAAAGTATTTTCACCCAGGTGAAAAGTCAAGTTTATAATACAAAAGTAAAAATCACTACCACATAAAAAAAAAGCATATTGTAAATTATGTGGCGTATAACAGCCACCGTACAATTACTTTCAGATAGGCACATATTCATTTAAGCACACATTTTAAGGGCGCTTTGATACTGGCCACCATGTCGATTAGGCACCCTTGGACAGTGGTTTGGGCCTAAAGCCCGAGAATAAGAAAAATGATATAAAAACTAAAAAAAAAGAAAAACTAAAATGAAAAATGTTTGTTCACATGTCAAGAAGGAAGAAAGCCTTTGAAATAAATACAGCGAACTTGATCCAAGGCGATTTCACTAATACGTATTCAATTTGCTTAAATACACGTTTGTACTTGTCACACTTTCTTTTTATATTAAGATTTTCTTCCTCCATCTTATCACCACTGTTTTTCGTTGTTTATGCTTGAGCTATTAGGGTTATTTTCAAATCATCCAATCACTGGCAAAAGGTGCCTAATTGACAATATCAGTGCGCCCCAAAAGATTCTGAGTAAATGACTATTTGCCTATTTGAAAGTGTGTCGTGTGCTTAAATTTTTTGAACCCTTTTATACTATGTAATTTGTGACTTTGTGTGAACATATTATTTTTCATTTACATGATGTTTTTGAATAAAACGTCTTAAATTACGAAATGAATTCAAGTTTGAATTGAAAATATTTTGAAGTTGTTGTTTTTTAACAAATTGGTTAACCAATAAGCAATAAAAGAGCATGGAAAGTTCATTATTTTAGTAATAAAGCTGATTCTACATTTTTTCCAACAATCGTGATACTTCTAGCCTTGTGTTAATTGCAAGCTAAACTTATACCCTGTTGATAATGCACGCTTCTTGTTCGGGGCAAAATATATTTGACTTATCCCCATTCCTTGTATGACCTTGTAAATCCTCATTTATTAATCTAAGAACGAATTAGAACGCAGCATTTCGTATTAATATCGTATAAACCTTAGTTTCAAGATGAAGAATATTTTAATGATATGATTGCTAAAATCGCTCTTTATTTCATTTAATAAATCAGATAATTTGATATTTCAAATGATAGCAGTTTACGTTCCTACAAAAGAATTTATTTTTGATAACTAGTGTATTAATCTATAGAGAAACAGTAACTTACCCTGTATATATATTATCAGTCCTAGAAATATACCACTTAATACT
>JAUJPP010000642.1:0-12558 GCA_030562195.1 Nipponacmea schrenckii
TTTTTTAGAGTGTATATATTAAAATAGAATGCTCAAAATACTCTGACTTAATAAATAAACATAATACTATATATGCACAACTAAGCTTATATCATATGAAATATATGAAATCTATTCAATGCATACATACTCTATAATCAACTACAAATAATAAGCTTAATACAATATATTACAAATAATAACCTACCCTATAAAGGGGTTTTAAACTAAATAAACTAACTGGGCTAAGGTGAAAAGTCTTACAAGGAGTAGGGATCTGAAATAATAGATTAAAAGGAACTGCAGTGTAATGTATAAATTGTAGGATAATTCTGGAGTGAATTAAAGTACTTAATGTTATTGTAAGATTTAAATATTGTATGCAAACTGGAAACAAAGCAAGACTAAAATAACATGATGGCCGACAGCAGGTAACCAGGGTAAACCTAAAGTATAAACTAATAAACTATAACATACCATAATATGTCCAAATATCCAACTATCCAAGAATATATTGAAACTATATATACATCTAGAACATCCAAATACACCAAACTAGTTTATATTAAAGAAGATTTAATATAACCAGACAATCTCAAACATATCTAAAGGACACAGAAATCTGTCCTTACAGTTGAAATAATATGTAATGACTCACCAGGTTGTCAGGCCAAAAACACTAATCAGAAGAGTTCAGAGTTGAATTAGAAAAGACTGAGGTGATGAGAACTCAGAGACAGAGAAAGATTTAGTAAAGAAATAGAGAAACTAGAAGCAGCGAAATATAACTTTAATTGTTAGTTAAATACTGTGCTGAATTAAAGGAGCTAAACCTGAATATTTACACTCTTCAACATTAGAATACAATATTGTGAGTAGGAGGTCTGCCAATCAAACAGTACATATCAGAAAAAAGAATTATAGTGGTAAAACAAGTTCAAAACCTGATAAATACGTTGTTAAAGAGGCCCAGGCTTGATTTTTAGGGGTCGTTTTGGGCCTTTGTTACATTTAAACAGTCCTCAAAAATACTCAAGCTCTAAGAAAATCGCAAAATACCTTGAAATATACCTCAAACAAAAAATTTCACTTCCATTTTTTTTCCGTGCTGTACGCGGCTGGTCTCCAGTCAGTCTGAAAATTGTGTGTCCGGTTGACAAAGTCTACAATTGAAAATGCGTTGTAGTCTATTTATATAGATGACCGCCGCTATTGCACGACGGGAAGGATAACTCTTTGATTATCAAGACGAACCGTTTTCCAATATGGCGGGACGTTCGTAATTTCTTACGACATTATGATTTTTCAAACACGGATAATTATGGATACACATGGATTTGAAGGCTCAAATTTCAAAGGTAAGCTCTGTAAACTATTTCTGATTAGCTAACCAAAAGATTTCATGTGTTTGGGGCTGTCGGATGATTGTCCGAAACAAATAAAGCCTGGGCCTCTTTAAGTTATACAGAATACAACGCACATTTTGAGCCTTCTATCAAATCGTACGTCGAATTGAAAATCTGTTTACAGCTTTATGAGTTGATATCATCGGAAGATATTCTTTTCGGTCATTTTCTGTACCTGTACCTGTACCTGTTATGTTGCTTGTGTTACCTTCTGACATCTCAGGATTGCCTCTAAAGTAAGTACCTTCTAAACCTGACAGTTTTTAAGAAATAATATTAGTGATAACTGAATATTGATAGGATTTTGGTAATCGACTGCAATCTGTTATTCTTTTCTTAGCTCTTTGGTAAGGGATACTAAGAGATGCAATAAAAAGGTTTTAATATAACATGTTCTAAATATAACGATACATATCAAAAGTATTATCATTTATTCTGACCCACTGTATATGTGTAGAATATAAAATGTGTTTTATTGTTTAAAAGAGGAAGTAAATCAGAGCCTTGTAATAAAATACTATACACTAGTAGGCTAAATAATTGACAAGAGAAGATCGTCATGTTGAATATTACTCAATAACATGGAGTATAAATATATACTTTTATCAATATTTGTTGTTTATTTACCTCTACTAATTACAGGTAGGTTAATGTATAATGTTTATCTAATGTTATGTCTTCATGTCAAGTAAAATGTAGCCTAATAATAGTAATACTAATACTTCAACTTGTACTTGTATATTATAATGAAATGAGGTTTAATAAATGGAGCAGTGAAATTACGACTTGATTCTACCCTTTATTTCATATCATATATAAAATCATTTATTAGTTAATTTCTTTATTCAATTCACAAAATAAAATGATTTTTGATTTTATTTTGAGAGTGAGAAGGTTGTGAATATTACAATATGATGTTAAAGATAATTTAAGTGTTAGGTTTAATAAATAAATAACTGTTTTGTTCTAAGGGTAGATATTATTTTTATATTACAGGTCAATATACTTTAAAAGGAGTTCCTGAAAGTTATGCAGTGTTAGGTGAAAATTATAGATTACAATGTGATGTTACTGATTCACCTACTCTTGTAGATTTCCGTAGAAACAATGTTGTTGTATGTAATATGATAAACTGTGAGAGTCAACCAATAGATAATAGATATAAATGTGGATGTATAAATAATAACAACAAACAACTATATCTGAATATAAGTAATATAAATAAACAAGATGATACAACATGGTCTTGTAGAGGTAGTTCTGGTAGACAAGGATCAACTAATGTATCAGTTTATTGTAAGTATGATTTCTCCTAATTAACAATTTAATGTAACATTGTGTTTTATCTAGATTGTATTTTGTTTTATTAAGACACAAGGATATCAATGGCTCCTGAATTCAGCATAATAATTATTATTGTAAGTGTTGGATGTTGTGTATGTCTTTATTCTTACTAAGGAATAATATTATAATTTTGAATCAAAATATAATTGGAAATCATGTGTTTGGGTAATTATCCATTATTTTGTTGTGTATTTGTAAAGCTCAAACATGTTTCTTAGTGAATGGTCTTTACAGTGCTTGCATAAAATTGGGAATAAAAAATAACACTATGTGCCACTTCCTTCTTTTATAATTTAGAAACTGTACATTCATTGCATGCAAAGAATCTCAAATAATTTGGAACCATTTTTAAAAAATTCTGGAAAAGAACTCAATAAATATAGATTTAAAGACAATGAGCAAACATCAAGACTATTATGAAGAAGCCAAGATACCAGTATCACTATGACATTTCATTAACCACTGCATTATTTTAACAAAATATTATATATTAAAGTGCCAGTTTGATAGAATAGAAATGATTATGGTTTTTAGGTTTGAAAGACAAAATTTACCAAGATCATGATTGGGGAATTAGCTACTAGTATCCATTGAAATATAAACATAATATGCAATATAATGAAATTGTTCAAGAATATTTATACCGAATGCGTATTGCTTAAAAAACATGGTCAAAGAATTTCATATTATAGGTGATAATATTGTATTAAACCACAAAAAATGAAATGAAAGAAATGTTGAAGTTAAGAAAAGGAGGTTACTACGGAAGCCCATATGGTACCTCATGACTTAGAACTTACGACTTAATACTTACGACTTAGAACTTACGACTTAATACTTACGACTTAGAACTTACGACTTAGATGTCTTAGATATTTGTTATTTAGGACACTAAATTATGCTAAAAATAAATATGGAGAATGAATTAATCAAGACATAATTTTACTCCGGACTGTCTTATAAAGAGATATTGGGTGTTCTCTTTCATTTTGTTAACATTAATGCCAATATTAAGTTCTAAGTCGTAAGTTTTAAGTTCTAAATCGTAAGTTCTAAGTCGTCAGTATTAAGTTCTAAGTCGTAAGTTTTAAGTTCTAAGTCGTAAGTTTTAAGTTCTAAGTCGTAAGTTTTAAGTTCTAAGTCGTAAGAAAGTTTTAAGTTCTTATTACGGAGCTCTACAGATTTTCGACATATCTGAAACATTCATTTCTAAGTAAATTCTTAAATTATAATCATTCTTATCTAAACAAATATCTGCTTGTAATGAATGTTTCGATAAATTTGAAGATCCTTAGGAATCCGAACTTATGACTTAGAACCTAGGACTTACAACTTAGAACTTTCGACTTAGAACTTAGGACTTAGAAATTAGAACTTACAACTTAAGGTTCATGACATGTCAATGAGGCCAAGGTTAATGCTATAATAGACAGAATAAGGGAGAGAAAAAAAAAACAGTTTGGAATATGACACATTTACTTCAGTAAAACGACCAAAATTACAAAATATCTTACACGAAGCCTAACTTCTACGTCGTAAGTTCTAAGTCGTAAGTATTAAGTCGTAAGTTCTAAGTTCGAAGGTACCATATGGGCTTCCGTAGGTTACAGTCTGAGAGGTGTTGACCCACCACAGCTAGGCTACTGTTTTACTTAGGTCTTTGATATATGTAAAAAGTAATCACTAAAACTGCACAAAATGGCCGAATCCATTCAGATATAGGCCTACCGCAAACATAGAATTGTACTTAATTAGAGGGCTTTATTGAATGTCACCATTTTTGTCGCTTATTGGCAAAGATGTCACAACGCAGTTGATCTTTGATGACAGTGCAAATCGAAAATTGTTAAGTTTATATTCTTCTCATGGAAAACCGCTTTTGGTATAATTCATCAAATAGATGCAGATTCCGTGACTTTAAATCTCAAAACAACAGATGGTTGTAGTCAAATAATCTTAGTTGTAAAATGATAAAATATTAGCCTAGATACCTGGTGGAGATTAAATAATAACTGATACAAGAATCACTCTGACTTTAATTATTGTTGTTCAAGACTAGGTTTTAACCTAGATTATAAAATATCTAACCCCCAATCTATTGTCTAACATCATAATCCTTTAATTCAAGAACTTGGGCTTTAGGGTAAACGATATTCAAAAGGTTAAGAGTGTCTTGCTATCTTAAATTATTTTAAAGTGTTTCTTTCTATATTAATGTCAAAAAGTCAGAGAAAATCTTACTAATTTTGTTTTGTATAAATGTAACTCATTGCTTTGTTAATTTGCTGTTTTATAGATGGTCCAGAGAATATACGATTTAACCCCACTGGTGATAATATAGATGTTATAGAAGGAAAGAGTCTGAGTGTTAACTGTTTAGCTGATTGTAAACCAGATTGTAACATCCAATGGTCTAAAGATGGTTCAACAACGATTCTAAAGAACCCTTTATCACTAAGTACTAGAGATCAAACTGGTTCTTATACCTGTACAGTTATACATACTGTATTAAATAAACAACTTACAAAACAACTTACTGTTCAAATTTATTGTAAGTATAATAGATAACAAACAACAAAAATCCATTAAAATTGGATTAATACTGTAGTTTCGATGATCTTTACAGATCATGTTTGACACCCTTTTATAGTCAATTTAACTTCCTAAAAAAAACAAAATATTGTCAAAAAACGAAAACTTGTCTATTCATCGATGCATGGTAATCATACCAAGTTTCAATACAATCGGATAATTGTGGGACTTTTTGTTTTCGGTTTGTCAATTCTTTTCTTTTTTTTTTGCGTGGCAAATAAAATTTGTCACGCTTTGTTTTCGTTCGGATTATTTTTTTTTTTTTTTTTTTTTTTTTTGGGAAGCTCGCTAGCCCAAACTGAAAAAGATAGACTATTTCTGTTTTCACCAATGGTTTTCATATGGGCTGGAATCAAAAATGAATATCTAACATGAAATTTTCGCTAAACCGAAAGTGGCTAATTGCATAATATGCAAATAAGATTTCAAGCTAGCTCGGGCCCTAATAGTCGCATCGGTCTGAAATTTACAGGATATAGATAGATAGGAAGCGCAATTAAAACTACATCATCAAAATTTTTTTATCACTTCCGGTTTGGGCGTGGGGACTTCCGTTTTTTTCGTCTCATGTCGGGCGACCCTGCTTCCGATGTAATTCAAGATTCTAAACAAAATCAGTATATTTTAGCTATACTAAATGATTTTAATCCCCTGAGATGAAGAAAAATTAAATTGAATGTTGCGCATGCGCAGTTTTCAAAAATGGCAAATTTTCTTAAAAATTTAATAAGTCCGCCAATTATTAACCGATTTTTATGATTTTGGTGTTTATCGAAACCTTGATACTTTATCTAAAAAATGTTGGGAACAGAATTTTGATTTTCGAATTCGAATTTTTTTTATGCCCGTTCGAATTTTTCGAAAATTTAAAACTCTATATCTCGTGACCTTGACCTTAAATGACCTTGACATTTGAGATGTAGAAGGTCATTGACCTCAGCTGTCTATAGATGTGCTGATATTGCATGACAAATATTAACTTCCGGTTTTATAGCCCACCGAAATCTGACTATTTTGCAATTTTGGATGGTTATGTTACACTTTCGGGCTCTAATGTTCGGATCGATCTGAAATTTACAGGATATAGATAGATACGCAACACAATTAAAAATATATCATCAAAATTTTTTGATCACTTCCGGTTTGGGCGTGGGGACTTCCGTTTTTTTTTTATCTCATTTCAGGCGACCCTACATCCCGTGTAATTCAAGAATGTAAGCAAAAACAGTACATTAGCTATACAAAATAATTTGCATCCCTCGAGAAGAAAAAAATTCCAATTGCTAATAAAATTTATTTATTTTTTTGTAAAATTTTTGCATACAAATTCAAAAAATATCTCTTTATAAAGCTGTGAATTAGCAAATTATCACATAGCTTGAATTTTCTCTCTATGTTAATTACAACCAAAGTTACAAAATAATGTTTAAATTTGAATATAGAGAGTTTAAATTTCATGACAAATTGACATCTTACTACCTACTTAAATTTTAGTTTGGAATTTATGTAAATATCCTACCGAAATCTTAGACATGTACAAAAATCTAATAAGGAACTGATAGTAGAAACTTATAGTAGAAAAAATTGCCTATATAGCGGAAAGTTTACGCTTACAATTGTAGGCTGAAAAGTACCGGAATTGAAAGCTAGCAGGTTAGAAGTATCAAAATGTTCGAAATCCATGGGATAACGCACAGTTGCCACGCTCGGAGCTGTTCACAGTTCTAGTTTTTTTTTTTTTTTTTTTTTTTCGAAATTTACACACCTCACTGCGCCTAGACTGCAATAGTTGCAACAGTATATCAACTTCTCTAGACCTTCTGTAGTGGCGACGTGTTGCATAAATATAAAATGGAACATTTTTGCAAAACCGGAAGTGCTGCATTGCAACATGCCTAAAAAGTTGGTCAGTAGCTCTAGAAGTCGCAATTTTTGATCGATTTTTTTCGGGTTTGCATTTTTGAAAACTTGAAACAATTTTCAACAAGATAGCAGTTACAAAATTTCGAAATTCGAAAATTCATAGCACACATTTTTTTGCCGTATTTTGCACATTTTTGCAACTTTGCTATTTTTAGACCGATTGATCTGAAAATTTGGGTGCCTTCAAGTGTCACGAATATGAAAACATTGGCAGAGTCAAAATTTTTGCTTCATTTCCGGTTTCAACGTAAAACGGGTTTAAACTTCCGGTTGACCTACTTGTGCTGTAATTGATGTATCGCAACAAAATTTATGTCAATCCTAATTAAATTAGAAGACAAAAAAACGAAGAAGAAAAAATCCGGACCGGAAGTGAAACTTTGGCCGCCATCTTGAAATGTCACTTTTTTGTAAAACTCAAAATGGGGCCTCTACGGTAAGAGCGATTTGTGTGATGTTTATATTTCTGGAAAGCTTAGTCGATTGCGATCAAAATGTTGGACCTCGATTTTTGAATTTTGCTTTTGCTTTTTTGCAACATCCGGTTGAATTTTTTCGAAGTTTGGGGGCTTATTTCTCGTGACCTTGACCTTTGACGACCTTGACCTTTAGTAGGTCAAAGGTCATTGACCTTGGCTATCAGTTGATACTTTGAACTTTGACCTCCGACGTCTACTTCCGGTTTTATAGCTGCCCGAAAACAGCAAAATTCGCAACTTTGGGCTGCTCTAGAGCGTGACCTAATTAATTTAGAGTGTTAATTTTTTCAGATTCTTAGATTGTTTTTTGTCCTCTTTCCAACGATATATAACAAAAGTTTGTAAAATGAAAATTGAAGTTTTTGATTTTGCAAAGAAAAGTACATTTTGCCGTATTTTCGCTTGTTTGAAATGTATGTGTGTATATCTCGTGATCTATTAGCTGTACAAGCTTCAAATTTTTACTGTGAATATACATTTTGAATATGATTAGATTCCCCTCCAAAAAAACGAGATGGGCGTGGCACATCCGGGTGAACTTCAAATTTACCATTTATATCGGTCAGCGAATTACGGCTGCAGTAAATAACGTTTTTCAAAAAAGTACCTTGCATACATATATCTCATTACTTTGGCCAGTTTATCCCAAAAAATCAAATGTTTGTGCCTGTTTGTTGCAATTTTGCGACATTTGCAAAAAATCAGTTTTTTTTAGTTTGGGGGCTTATTTCTAGTGACTTTGACCTTTGGTGACCTTGACCTTTACAAGGTCATTGGTCACTGACTTTAGCTATCAGTTGACAATTTGGCTTTAGACTTCTGACGTCTATTTCCGGTTTTATAGCTGCTCGAAAGCAGCAAAATTTGCAACGTTCGTTAGACTGCTCTAGAGCGTGACCTAATTAATTTAGAGGATTATTTTTTTCACATTCCGAAGGCGCCTTTTGTCCTCTTTCCAGCGATGCACAACAAAAGTTTTTAAAATGAAAATTTAATTTTTGGACTTTTAAAATTAAAGTACATTTTGCTTTTTTGAAACGTATTTGTGTATATCTCGTGATCTATTAGATGTACAAGCTTCAAATTTGTACCATGAATATATATTTTGTATGAGATTAGATTTACGCAAAAGTAAATTAGATGGGCATGGCACATACGGGTAAACTTCCAATTTACCAGTTATATCGGTCAGCGCTTTACATCTGTAGGAAATAACGTTTTTCCAAAAATTTCTTTGCACACAAATACCTCGTTGTTTTGGCCAGTTTCTCCCAGAAAATCAGATGTTTCGGCCTGTTTGTTGCAATTTTGCAACGTTAGCAACGTCCCACTCTGTGCCACGTGTGGCTCTAGTTATTATTTTAATTTTCAAACCTGGCTAAATTTATTAATATAACTTCCCACTAGGTTCAGATATAAATTGTATCCTTTATCGTGTCTACCAAAGTGCCCGTCTTCAATGGCTTAGAATATAAAACTGTTTTTTATATTATGCTTTTTATTGAATGTTATTATTTTAGATGGTCCTGATCAACTTACTTTCTCACCAGATGTAACAAGTATCAATATAATAGAAGATAGAAATCAAACTATAACATGTTTAACTGATTGTTTTTATTTCAGATGGTCCTGATAAACTTACTTTCTCACCAGATGTAACAAGTATCAAAATAATAGAAGGTAGAAATCAAACTATAACACGTTTAACTGATTGTTATTATTTTAGATGGCCCCGATGAACTTACTTTCTCACCAGATGTAACAAGTATCAATATAATAGAAGGTAGAAATCAAACTATAACATGTTTAACTGATTGTTATTATTTTAGATGGCCCCGATGAACTTACTTTCTCACCAGATGTAACAAGTATCAATATAATAGAAGATAGAAATCAAACTATAACATGTTAAACTGATTGTTTTTATTTCAGATGGTCCTGATAAACTTACTTTCTCACCAGATGTAACAAGTATCAAAATAATAGAAGGTAGAAATCAAACTATAACACGTTTAACTGGTTGTTATTATTTTAGATGGCCCCGATGAACTTACTTTCTCACCAGATGTAACAAGTATCAAAATAATAGAAGATAGAAATCAAACTATAACATGTTTAACTGATTGTTATTATTTCAGATGGTCCTGATGAACTTACTTTCTCACCAGATGTAACAAGTATCAATATAATAGAAGGTAGAAATCAAACTATAACATGTTTAACTGATTGTTATAAATGTAATTATAAATGGACTGGACCAGTTTCATCATCAACTAAAGATCTTGTATTGACACAAATAAAAAGAAATCAAGAAGGAAACTATACATGTGAAGCTACCAATATTAAAAATACCAACCCTAAAACAAGATCTAAATCTATACTGGTTAATGTACATTGTAAGTATATCACTTGATATGTAAAGTGGCCACATATATTCATAATCATTAACCTAATTGAGCACTTTCTGGTGGATATCGTTATTGTCATAAACAGCACCTTAGCTTAGTTGTACTGTACTAAGACCTAAATCAGTGAAATATCTTCGAAAATAGTTCTTATTAAAGATGACCGAAAATATATTTAACCAGTTGTCATATCAAACGAAAATATATTTAACCATTAGGCATCATCTTGACAAGGGGCAAACACACCTAAAACAATAGTAGTAGACACGAATAACTAAATAATTAGTAGTAATTAACTCTTTTAAGTCAGAATTAGGTCCAATACACAGGGACATGGTCGTGTCTAACATTCAGCCCATACGGCAATACGGTGTATATTATGAAGAAAACAAATACACAAATATAACAATGTACAATGTTTAAAAATACTCAAGTACATGTACATGTGTAGGATATTGAATGGGCAGATCTATTTTCCGCGATCTAGTACATGACTGATGTGCACGAGATGAACAGACATCAAATACATAAACGTTCTTTTTGAATATGAGTGAGCAGTAGCTCGACCTAAAGAAATATTAGAGTATCATTGTCCAGTTGGCATATATAAGTCTAGTAACCTACTTTATTTATGTTTAAGATCCACCAGAAATAACCAGTATAAAATCTGATGCTGTAAATAACACAACTGATGAAGGTTCTAATGTTAAATTTAACTGCAATGTTGATAGTAAACCAATATCTACTATAACCTGGTCATCTTCAACTAGTACTGATATTAACACTGGTCAACAGTGGACATTAACTCAAGCTAAATGCCAGGATACAGGAATCTATACATGTACAGCTAATAATGGTATTGGTCCAACAAGTACTAAATCTTTACCATTAAATATTAGATGTAAGTTTATAATTAGTCAGTATACTATAATCTATAAATGTTCAGCTAATAATGGTATTGGGCAGTCAATTACTAAATCTTTACCATTAAATATTAGATGTAAGTATATAATTAGTCAGTCTACTATAATCTATATGTTCAGCTAATAATGGTATTGGTCCAACAACTACTAAATCCGTAGTAGTAATATAAAAACGTTAATATTTGTTAACTCAATCTACATAAGAAATGTTTTTTTTTTAATTTTCTCATTGAGTAAATGAAAACAGGAACTTGTTTTAGGTTCGCCAAGAATTAATGTTGATTTAAAAGATGAAGTAAAGAATAGACTAGGTGAAGAAGTAAGATTACAAATTGATGTTATAGCCTATCCTAAACCTAGTTTTAAATGGATACAAGAATCAACTGGACAAGAATTAACACCAGATAAAACTCAACAAGTATCCATCAATAATTATATTTCTAGTCTAACATTTACAATACAACAATCATCATTAATTTTGGTAACTACATTGTAACTGTTACTAATGGTATAGGTGATGATAAAAGTTACACTATAAAGCTTATTGATGGTGGTAAGTTACTAAAAAGAAAACCTCGAGTTCAGTTTGAATGCTTTTTTAATATTTAATCCAGTGTAATGGCTCGTAGCATAGTCCTCGGTTTGCAATTATATCTTATAATTGACTTATTAGAACTGACGAGACAGACGACGTGTTGGAACAGTTGAGTATTTGTATTAATGAGTATAATGTATTGACTAAATTGATCATATGAATGTATATATATTTATTTATTTACGTCTCACCAATTTGTACAAACATAAAACATATAAAATATTTAAAACAAATTGCACAAATTGCCATTCTATAAAAGAATTATGAGAGACAGATATATAACAATGATAAAAATCAATTCATATCTAAAAACAAAAAACAAAAAATTAGAAATAAATTAATCAGTTCATATCTTAAAAATTAAAAATAAATTAACATATCAACGTACACTTTAAATTAGCTAGAAATATACAGACTCTGTTTTCTTACATTGAGAATATCATAGCAGGCTTTGGCACTTTTCTTCACAACTTTACTATCGGACAAAATTACAGACATTTTATCAAGGTCAGATAATGAATCGAAATTTACATAAATATAACGGATAAAATCAAAAAGTTCTGAGCGTATATGTACATACAATGGGAAATAAAGGAGGCAATGCTGTTCATTTTCAATACACGTTTTACATATGAAACAGACTCGTTTTTCTAATTCTAAACCTTCGTACCTGCCAGTTTCGATTTTAAGTAGGGCTACGCCAATTCGGAATTTAGCCAGAGCACTTCTGTGGGCTGGGGTTATATTATGCAAAACATATGATTCCACTCCATACTCGTGCTTGAATTGTCTATATGTACGTAGCTTATTACGCCCACTCCCACGTTTTGCATTGTTACGTTGGAGATCATCGTTCCATTTTTCAAAGTATCTAATGGCATTACATTCAAATATATCATGTACTAAACTTTT
>JAUJPP010000643.1:0-11039 GCA_030562195.1 Nipponacmea schrenckii
AATCCAAATGTTCTTTACTAAAATTAGAAATCAAGGTATCATATGAACCTTTAGCCAATGAAGATGATTTTGCAGAAAAATAAAGGATGCATATAAGTAAGTTAGTCCTCTTCGTTCCTTGCGGAGAATAGGGCTGCTACAGACATTCTCCATCTCACTCTGTTATGAGCTGTTCTTTTTGCTTCATTCCAGGTCTTGCCAATCCTTCCTAGCTCTTTCAGTCTTATTCTTTTCAAGCTATGTAAAGGTCGTCCTTGTCTTCTATGCCCTTGGGGATTCCAGTCCAGTGCCTCTCTGGTGATGTTGTTTTGAGATCAAAAGGATGCATATGGTAGAGTTCAAAAGTTATGAACTTTCAAACGGAAGTCAGTTTTGAAAAACTTTGGCAGGACCTGGTCCAAAGACAAATTTGAAATTGAAAAATATGCAACTAGAGGACCTAGATAATTATCCAAATTATATTTTAAAACAAGTCTGAAAAAAAATAGGATTAAAAATGGCGGACGAGTAGTATTTTTCCAATAATTTGCATATTTCAAGATGGCGATCAAACGGTTAGGAATTTGCATATACGGCATACATACAAAATGAAGATATTGATGGTACTAATTCTGTGGAATAATAAAATTGCAAGTTTGTGCAAAAATTTAATCCGAAAATTCCGATTTCTATGATTTTCTACATTTTTTGGTCATTTTCGGACGTTTCCGGCTAATTTCGGAAAATGTTTTATCGGAATCTTTAATGATAATTTTTTGTCTACTCATCTACCAATTTTTGTGAAAAAATAAGACGTAACTTCAAAAAAACACGTGCTTTTTCATAAATCACGCACAATTAATATAGAACTAAGAACAAAATTTTCAAATATTAAAAAGCGCAATTTTGATCAAAATATAAAGTGTTATACACCATTGGAAAGAATAAATTACGCGTAATAAGGACATAAAAGAAATTTTGACGTATGTAAATTAGGTCACGTGACAGAGCTCTTCGAAGTTAAAAAGTGCAATTTTCAAATGGCTGTAAAACCGGAATTTGACATTGCACACCACAAATGAAGACATCAATGGATAGATCTCGACAAAGGCAACAACTTTTGTGCAGGTCACATGGTCACCAAAGGTCAAGGTCACGGTATATGAACGTTGGAAAATTAGGCACTGAGTGAAAAAAAAGAACCGGAAATGAAAGGTAAGCTAAATCGAAATTCAAAATTCGGCTTCCTAAGAATTTTTAGCAATCGATTGAAGATTACATAGACATCAAAATAACAATTGTCCGATTAACCCCTAAGGCCCAATTTTTCACTTTACAAAAGTAAGTGGTTTAATGATGGCGACTGACCTGTTACTAACGGTTCAATTTTTGTTAATTATAAAATCATTATAGGTTAATAGTAACTAATTGCAAAAAAAAAATTCAAATATCTTTAGAATTCCGGAAGTGAAAATTCGAAGTTTAGCGACGTATGACGCCGAAACCGGAAGTGATGTCGACATTTTGAAAACAGATTTTTCTTGACAAGAAAAATGTTTATCTAACTGCAAATTTTGATTTCGATCTAATCAAAATTGCAGAAGTTAGAAAAAGTGTTAAATTTTAAAATTCAAAAGTCAGCAACAAAAGTAAAAATTTCAAAATTTTTAAACTGCTATTCTGTAAATCTAAGTTATAAGTAGTAAATAAAAAAAGTCCGAACCAGATTAGATAAAAAAACGAGCCGTGAGTTAGTAAACAAAAATAAAATTTGTGACGTTCTACGTCATTTCCGGTAAAACAAAAATGCGTCATTTTACATTTAAACAACAACGAGCACTAGATTACGTCACAATATCACGCCAGATTGTGTAAGACATTTGCAGTTATGGCTGGGGAGCGTGACCAGAAAAAGACAAAAAAAAAAAAAAATAGTCATTTCGAAAACAAAGCAGTGCGTTCGAAGAACGCACTGCAATAATCCGAACGATTACAATACGTTTTCGCCAAAGTCGAAATACGTAATAATCCGAACAATTACAATACGTTTTCGCCAAAGTCGAAATACGTAATAAAATAATCCGAACGATTACAATACGTTTTCGCCAAAGTCGAAATACGTAAAAAATAAAATAATCCGAACGATTACAATACGTTTTCGCCGTTTAAAAAGTGTCAGGTTTATTTAGCACCGAATGTATCGATGTGTTTTATCTTCTAATCCTAGTACATGAACATATATCATGAACAGTCTGCTATATAGACCGTTCATCTAGAAAAGCAAATAGTAAAAGAATGATGTTAGGTGAGGCATGTTGACGGTAAAAGTCTAAACCAACTGTTTTCTTGTAGTACGATTACACGCAGCAGATGGAAAGCATACAACTCGACCAAGTTCAGGGCCAGTGGAGATTTACTATCGAGAGCAATGGTATTTGGTATGTGATGATGGTTTTGACGATGCTGCTGCCGAGAGAGTCTGTTCAGATTTGGGATTTGCTGATGGAAAAGCCATTCGCGGATCAACCTTCGGTTGGGATTATGAACCTAAATTAGAAGTTTCAAATATGAGTTTGAAGTGTAATGGATCTGAAACGTCTGCAACTGGATGTTTATCAATGATTGCCTGTAGTTCAGAACAATATGCTTCTGTTGTTTGCTTCAATGAAACTGATATTGATGATGAATGTAAGTTGACACCTGGATTAATCTGCTAGTTTTTATTTTAAAGTTAAACAGTTGTTCAAACTACAGCAGATCAAGAAACAAATCAAGTAATATTTTACAGGGAATGTTCTCACAAGATGCTCTATAGTTTAATTTTTTTCTAGATCTGGAAAGCGACTATTCATTTAGTATACAGAGACAGTCTAATGTATTCAATTCATCAGGAACAGTTGGTGTTTCTATATTTGGTGTACGCGGTAAAATATGTGCTGATGATTGGGATGACGAGGATGCTCTCGTTTATTGTCGTTCTAAGGGGTATTCAGAAGGCATTTCCTACAAAGATCATCCCAAGTTTGACAAAGATCTACCATTTTGGATTGGTAAATTTGAATGTGATGGTACAGAGTCGGGTTTGAATCAGTGTATCCATAAAAACAGGTTAACCATGGAGAAATGTGAATCAAGCAGTGGAGCATCGGTTGTGTGTAATAATGGGAGCTTTGGTAAGAAAATCCAAGTTTGTCATGTTATTTAGTGCAAAGGTATTAGTTGGCCAAGGGCCTCTGTTCTTTTACATACACACATTTCGTTCGTGTGTATTGTAACCTGACTTTCAAGATTATGATCTTATGACGACGCCACATTTTGGAATTTATACAGATTACTCTTTGGAATCCCAATTACTGGCAAACCAAGTTTCCATCATACATGTATATGACTATTGTAGCAAATATATTTCTCTTTACTTCTGTTACAGATGTTAGTTTCCGGTTTGATAATCTGACAGCTGATAAAAGGGCTAGTGGTATGATTTATTTAAGTATTGATGGTGTAGTAGGTGGGCTTTGCCAGGATCTTGTGGACGAAACGGCTGCTTATGTTATTTGCAGGTTATAAATGTCATCGTTTTTATATTCTAATTCAGATCTTTACCTTTTTGCTATTTTGTTTAGGGGTTTTGGTATAAACATGGCATTGGTAGGATTTTCAACTCACTTTGTACATGTCAGTGATGCAGGTATGATTAAATACATTCGTCAGTATGGACTATGGTAGTTATGATTATCTAGAGTCTGGTAGTTATGTTTAACTACCCTATAGTTTTGTTAACTAGACTCCGATAGTTATTTGTACACAAATGTACATCTTTTATTTATATATTTTTTAAACTAGAGAAGTAAGTAATAATCATGTTTGGGTATAGGTTCATTACAAAGATGCTTTACTGACTTAGTTTGATGACATATGAAATACTGTTTTATATGTTAGACAATCAGGTTTTGATGGTGGTTGGAAGAAACTTAATAGGAATAAATCTGATACATTTAATTGGATGATTGATTTCAAGTGTTCTGGCAATGAAAGAAATCTTCTAGACTGTAGCCATTCTGGATTTCATCAAACCAATATTGGTAATCCTTGTGTTCCAACGCATTTAGAATGTATTAATACAGGTACGATTCGTTATAATTTATGAATAAATATGCTTAAAATATTTACTATAATATGTATTATTAACTATGTAGACTCTCCAAAATGTATGTCGATCGAGAAAAGTATTCACATCTCCGTTAGGGATTTCGTACATATACATGTACATTCGAAATCTGAAAATAAATAATTTGTTTTGAGTTTGTCTGGTTAATTTCCGAAAATTATTTTAGCATATTTGATGAATGATGGTGGTGTGATGGTTTATGATGGTTTAAAGGAGGAATGGCTCTCAGTATGTGCTGATATGTTTGGTGATGTTGAGGCCGATGTTGTATGTAAGAGTGTATCCAGTTGGTACGTTGGAGGAATAGCAGTACTAGGTTCATTGAATCAAGCAGTGGGTGGTTCTAGGCAATGTAATGGCACTGAAAAATTGTATACAGATTGTCCTGTTGTATCCTCTGATTGTAACTCAGGTCGTTATGCAGCTGTCCAATGTTATGATATCAGACCTAATACAAGTAAGCTTTTGTTTTATCAGAAAATTGGATGGAAACATAATTCATATTGCTTCTTAATGCAACATACAATTTTTAAGAGCATCCTTAGAATGTTATTTCATATTCATTGGGCACCATCATGTGTATTTGAAAAGTTCCCGAAGGATTGTGCAGAATTTTTAAGGAACTGTCAGTCCCTCATTTGAAAACACTGTCTTTCATCTTCAGTGTCATCTTGAAAGATCCAGTAAATATGCGAACGTTATGACTATTTCTATGATTTTTGGTAAGTAGATACCTGCTGTTTTACTTCTTGTGATTGAATTAATCTAAAATTGTTTTTGCAGCAACCTTAACAATATCTTTAAACGGATCTAATTTCTTGGGCGCTTTGAAGGTAATCCTGCCGTCAAGTGCTAAAGGAATGATATGTTCTGAAGGGTTTGGCAAGAAGGAAGCAATTGTTGCTTGCAGACAACTCGGATTCCTTGGCGGTGTCCCATATTTACCACTTAGGTACCAAAAACCATACCCGATTGTAATGGCTGACGTTTCATGCTCTGGTACAGAGAATACACTTACTGATTGTCAGTATAATACAACATCATCCAAGTCTCTTTGTAATTACAACATGTATAATAATCGTGCTAATGTTCTCTGTTACAACTCATCAGGTAATAATAATTGAAGAAACAAAACCATTATAATATTCAAAATGCACATTATCTTACGGTATTATGCTGTAAACAAGACTTGGCATAAATCGATTTCTAATTTTAAGCAGTCATTAGCGCCGTCTTACACCATTACCATGCTGTTAGAAAGTTGGAAACTTGTATTTGACGAAATGTTTTTGAGATTTGCTTCTGGGGATTGTTTTGCAGATTTGCATGTACATAATTTTAAGTATATTTTGTATTGTTTATGCAATTCATATTCGAGATATCACCAGATGACAGACAAAATGTTGAAATCGGATTTTCATAAACTTTTGTATGTATGATTATATCCTTAAGATTGTGGACAAATTCGAATTTTGACAATTTTTGGATGAACGATTTATTGAATTATTGCACTGTAACCTCTAAATGTTACCGATAAATCATTTACAAAGTAGATGAACAGTTAACCGATAAATTGAGTTAGTAAAAACGTATATCTTGCTTGGCAACCAATTGTTTATATATGTAAAACATAGTGGCAGAAACCACGGTTTATTTATTCAAGACCACACATGGTTCACATAGATTTTTTTATAAATACAGATTTGTTTGAAACGATTATAGATATAGACTATACAGATTTGTTTCCCTTTTTCCAATCAAGTTTTTATATATAAAAAAAAATTGTTTTAAATGCCAACCAAAAACTAGAACCGTTAGACGGTACCAAGGCAGTGCGCGTCCCTTCTATTGCATGGGTGAAACTTTGCATTTATAATATCCAATTCCATAATAATAACTAGACCTGTTTGTAACAATTGTGCTGCTTCCGAGATATTTAGAATTTGTTATATCTCCTGGCTGTCATTTAAAGAGAACGTAACCACGCCTACTCAGTATAATGACTTGTTTTGATTGGTTGCGATACTTAAACTGGAAATGTCAAAATTTGTCTTGACCAAACATAAGAAATTAACACAATTTGACTTTATGACCTGTTACATTATCTTCTTAACTCTTCTTGTAACATTTATATCTATTTAATTAGTGTGTAAAACAAAACGTCGAAAAAACAAATTTGTGGTCTAAGGGACATAACACCTTATTTGAGATTACAAATTGATCTCGGATTAAATTAACTTTCCAGATCGTTGATACTTTTAATTTGTTTATTTATTTAGTAGTAGTAGGAACATTAGATCCTGCAATTTGTGGCAAGTTGCCATGGTATAACATAGAGCCATCAAATTAACAGCGCGGCTTTACATCTTTAAGAGAGTATTTTATAGAGTTCCGTCCCTTATACCACTAGTCCTCTCAACTGTACATTATTTTTGCTTAAAAGAATATCATTTAAAATTCTAAAGGTTGTCATTTCCTTCCAAATATTCCATATCATACATCGCCCACAACGAGAAATGAACAATCATTCCTTTTATTTAAGATATATAATATCTTTGTATCATTTTAACTGGATTAATTTTTAATCGTAAAAAAATCAAAATCAAAATAACAATTCAAAAATCGGTTTCCATATATATTTCGGCAATAGATTCTATATACATGTACATCAAAATAACACAAATTGAATTATCTTCCGAGACCCTATTTCGATTTAAAGAAAAATACATACAGTTAGTATAGGAGAAATTATAAAATTTGCAAATTTAAAACGTGCAATTTTGATCAAATATCAAGTGTTATACACCATTGGAAAGAATAACTAGACCTGTTTGTAACAGTTCTGCAGCTTTCAAGCTATTTAGAATTTGTTGGTCTCCTGGCTGTCATTTAAGGATAGAATGTAGATTGATTTTGCGATTATTGGGAGAGATGATTTATTCATGATTTAACACGTGACATTTGAGTTTGTTTATAGACTGGCAGTCATTAAGGTTTGTGATGTAAAAATATCTGGGCTTAACCACGCCCACAAAGTTTTGGAAACTTCAACTGGAAATGTCAAAATTTGTGAATTGACCGTTTTATAGGAAAAATTCGCAATTTTTAAATGCCGATAAACCGAAAGTTTACATTTTGCTATAAAGCTTAATATGTCATTCGATAGAACTATCACATATGTACAGGTATAAAGATCGCCAAAGGTCAACGTCACAATATACACCTTCGAAGTTTTTATAATTTTTAATCGTAATTAAATCAAAATCAAATTAAAAATTCAAAAATCAGTATCCATATAAATTTCGGCAATCGGTTATAGATTCTATATACATGTCCATCAAAATAACACATATTGACTGTTCCTCCGAGACCCTATTTCGAAATTGAAAGAAAAATACACACAGTGATGTAAAATATCTGGGCTTAACCACGCCCACAAAGTCTAATGACTTGTTTTGATTGGTTGTGATACTTTAACTGGAAATGTCAAAATTTGTGTCTTGACCAAAAGATAAGAAATTAACACAATCAGACTTTATGACCTGTTTATTTATATCTGTTTAATTAGAGTGTAATTTTATTCTTAAACTTTTCGCAATTTTTATTTATACATATTGATTTATATATTGCTTGAAAGCTGGGAATTTGCACATTATAAATCTGTTCGAATTTTGTTTTTAAGTTAAATAGAACTAAATATAAAAAAATATGAATGTTAAAATCGCTTATTTTCTACTAGGCGTATTTTCATCAGTTTTCGGTCTATAGCTAAAATAAAGATATTGTTAGAAAGCTGATGAAAATCACATCATAATAATGTCAATTAGAATGTTGCCAAGAGTCTTGTTCATGAGATATAACCATCTGAAGATACGAGAAATATGCAAATTACCAATTTTTGGATCCCTATTAATCCAAATGTTCTTTACTAAAATTAGAAATCAAGGTATCATATGAACCTTTAGCCAATGAAGATGATTTTGCAGAAAAATAAAGGATGCATATTAGTAAGTTAGTCCTCTTCGTTCCTTGCGGAGAATAGGGCTGCTACAGACGTTCTCCATCTCGCTCTGTTATGAGCTGTTCTTTTTGCTTCATTCTAGGTCTTGCCAATCCTTCCTAGCTCTTTCAGTCTTATTCTTTTCAAGCTATGTAAAGGTCGTCCTTGTCTTCTATGCCCTTGGGGATTCCAGTCCAGTGCATCTCTGGTGATGTTGTTTTGAGATCAAAAGGATGCATATGGTAGAGTTCAAAAGTTTAGAACTTTCAAACGGAAGTCAGTTTTGAAAAACTTTGGCAGGACCTGGTCCAAAGACAAATTTGAAAGTGAAAAATATGCCACTAGAGGACCTAGATAATTATCCAAATTATATTTTAAAACAATTCTGAAAAAAATAGGATTCAAAATGGCGGACGAGTAGTATTTTTCCAATAATTTGCATATTTCAAGATGGCGATCAAACGGTTAGGAATTTGCATATACGGCATACATACAAAATGAAGATATTGATGGTACTAATTCTGTGGAATAATAAAATTGCAAGTTTGTGCAAAAATTTAATCCGAAAATTCCGATTTCTATGATTTTCTACATTTTTTGGTCATTTTCGGACGTTTCCGGCTAATTTCGGAAAATGTTTTATCGGAATCTTTAATGATAATTTTTTGTCTACTCATCTACCAATTTTTGTGAAAAAATAAGACGTAAATTTAAAAAAAACACGTGCTTTTTCATAAATCACGCACAATTAATATAGAACTAAGAACAAAATTTTCAAATATTAAAAAGCGCAATTTTGATCAAAATATATAGTGTTATACACCATTGGAAAGAATAAATTACGCGTAATAAGGACATAAAAGAAATTTTGACGTATGTAAATTAGGTCACGTGACAGAGCTCTTCGAAGTTAAAAAGTGCCAAAGTTTGAAATTGCGATTTTCAAATGGCTGTAAAACCGGAAGTTGACATTGCACAACAAAAATGAAGACATCAATAGATAGGTCTTGACAAGGGCAATAACATTTGTGGAGGTCATAAGGTTACCAAAGGTCAAGGTCACGAGATATTGACCTTCGAAATTTAGGCACGTATTAGAAATATAGAACCGGAAATAAAGGAAAAACTAAATCGAAATTCAAAATTCGGCTGCCTGAGATTTGTTAGCAGTCGATTGAAGATGACATAGACATCAAACTTACAGTTGTCCGATTAACCCCTAAGGCCCCATTTTTCGGTTTACAAAAGTTAGTCATTTCATAATAGCGGTTTAAGTGCTACTTCCGGTTCAAATTTTTTCTCTTTATTATCTTTCTTTATCATGTTCTATCATATCTATTGACGAATTTGACGACTTTCGTAAAAATACGTAATTTAAAAAAACACGTGCTCTTTTATAAATCACGCACAATTACTATAGAACTTAGAACAAAATTTTCAAATTCTCAAAAGCGCAATTTTGATCAAAATATCAAGTGTTATACATCATTGGAAAGAATAGATTACGTGTAATAAGGGCATGAAAGGAACATTGACGTATGTAAATTAGGTCACATGACAGAGCTCTTCAAAGTTTGAAATTGCGATTTTCAAATGGCTGTAAAACCGGAAGTTGACATTGCACAACAAAAGTGAAGACATCAATAGAAAGGTCTTGACAAGGGCAAGAACTTTTGTGCAGGTCACAAGGTCACCAAAGGTCAAGGTCACGAGATATTAACCTTCGAAAATTAGGCACTTGGTGAAAACATATAACCGGAAATAAAGGAAAAGCAAAATCGAAATTCAAAATTCGGCTTCCTGAGAATTGTTAGCAATCAATTGAAGATTCCGGAAGTTGGTTTTTCAAGTTTAGAGTCGAATGACGTCAAAACCGGAAGTGATGTCGTTATTTTGAAAACATATTTTAGATGACAAACATATTGTCTATCAACATATTAATTTTTATTTCGATCAGATCAAAATTCTGAAAGTTAGAAAAAGTGTTAAATTTAAAAATAAAAAAGTCAGCGACAAAAGTCAAAATTTTACATTTTTTAAATTGCTATCCTTTAGAGTTTAGTTCTAAGAAGTTAATAAGAAAAGTTCGAGCGAAATTCGATTTGAAATAGAGCTGTTATATGAGAAAAAACTAAAACACTTTGGGATGTTATACCTCATTTCCGGTTTGGCAAAATTGCGTCATTTTACATTTAAATAACAATGAGCACTAGTTTACGTTAGAATATCGCGTCAGATTATGTGAGACATTTACAGTTATAGCTGGGGAGCGTGACCAGAAAACGAAAAAAAAAAAAAAAAAATAGTCATTTCGAAAACAAAGCAGTGCGTTCGAAGAACGCACTGCAAAAAAAACACTTTACCTTACAATAGTACATGTAAATCTAATAAAAAAACATATTGTGCACATGCTTTTTTATGTTTCTCAAATGCAGTCTAGCTCCTAAATCTTCTACTTCACTAATATGATAAAATTGTACCCGAATAATTCTTGTTATTTTAGGGGTCAACTATAGATTAACAGGTGGTGATGGACCAGGAGAAGGCTATGTTCAGATGCAGTATGATGGTGAATGGGGTAATATTTGTGCAAATAGATATGGCACTCATATCAATTCAGTTAGTAAGGTGTTATGTCGTGAAGTGGGTTATAGAGATGGTATCGCAATGTATGATCGGAGTTCTGTGTAAGTGTCATTTGCCTAAATTTGACAGTCGATGATGACAGTCGCTTTTCTGGGCTCGAGAACTAAAAGCTTATAATAGTGAATGTAAGCTTCACTATAATGAATACTGGGCTTGCTCTGAATGGCTTATCTTTTCGTACACCAAATTTCACCATGCAGCTCAGTTTTTCAAGTTGGCATTTCTGTTGGAGAGTTCTCATCATTT
>JAUJPP010000644.1:0-11440 GCA_030562195.1 Nipponacmea schrenckii
AGGAATATATATCATCTTTTTACTCTTGTATCAGAAAAGAGGTAGGTGAATGAAGCCTGCATTCATATCATTACTTGTAATTTATTTGATGAGTTTGCTTTTCTTGATTTCCGTACAACTTGAAAATTATTTTTACTTTATATAAAAGTTCAACATGAAATAATTTAAACATTATACTTTTTAAACTTAATCCTTTAAACACTGAATCTAATTTAAATGAAACGACATATACCCTGAGCTCCCAGCAATATTTCGTAAAGTGTGTGACGTGAATGTTGTATGACGTCACTTGACAACTGCCGCTTAACTGGCCGCTTGGGTATTTATAGCGTTATCACGTGGCCGGTATACTGGCTGCTCATGTTGAAAGGGTTAAGTGGACATCCTGTATTTTTTGTAGGTTTGAAATCTCTTTTGCTCAAATTTATGAAAACTTCACAACAAATCTAGAGAATTATGTCCCTGAACATTTCTGAATACAAAACAACAACCATACATAAAATCATTTTTATATACGCCCACATGAAATCCGTCCGTCCGTCCGTCCACAATTGCTTGTAAACACTCTACACGCTGTAATTCTTGACGGATTTAGATGAAACTTAATATGAATGTTTATGATCACGCAAGGATGAACCCTATTGAAAATCAGCGAAATCGGAAAAAAATTAGTATGAGTTGGTGCCCTTGTTCTTGAATGGCTCGTAAACACTCTACAACGTGCAATTCTTGACCGATTTTGATGAAACTTGATGTGAGAGTATGTTATAACTCAAGGATAAACCCTATCGAAAATCAGCGAAATCGAAAAACATTTAGTATGAGTTATTGCCCTTGTTCTTGAAAACGCATTCAATTTTAGCTTGTAAACACTCTTGGGAGAACAATTTTTAATGGATTTTAATGAAACTTGGCCTGAGTATTTGTTATCACCCAAGGATGAAGCCTATTGGAAACCAGTCAAATCGAAAAAAAATTAATATCAGTTATTGCCCTTGTTTTTGAAAACGCGTTCAATTTTTAGCTTGTAAACACTCTACAAAGCACAGTTATTGACCGATTTTGACGAAACTTGCTGAAATTGTTTAATATCACCCAAGAATGAACCCTTTTGAAAATAGCACATATCGAAATATATTTAATAGGAATTATTGCCCTTGTTCTATAAAATGTGTTGGATTATTGTCTCGTAAACACTCTACATGTCACAATTCTTGAGCGATTTTGACATAACTTGGCATGAGTATTTGTAATCACCTAAGGATGAACCCTATTGAAATTCAGTTAAATCGAAAAATATTTAGTATCAGTTATTGCCCTTGTGTTTGAAAACGCGTTCAATTTTAGCTTGTAAACACTCTAGAAAGAACAATTCTTAATGGATTTTGATAAAACTTGGCTTGAGTATTTGTTTTTACCCAATAGGTAATCAAATAAATCAAAATATATTTAGTGTCAGTTATTGCCCTTGTGTTTGAAAACGGGTTTAACTTTTTGGCTAATAAACACTCTAGAAGGTACAATTCATGACCAATGTTGACAAAACTCACTGAAATTGTTGGATATCGCAAGGGATGAGCCTAATTGAAAATTAAAAATATCAAAATATATCTAATATGAATTATTGCCCTTGTTCTTTTAAACGTGTTCGATTTTTGGCTCGTAAACACTCTACATGGCACAATTCTTGATGGATTTCGATGAACCCTAGTGTGAGAGTGTGTTATAACTCAAGGATGAACCCTATTGAAAATCAGCGAAATCGAAAAAAATTTTTTAGTATGAGTTACTGCCCTTGTTCTTGAAAACGCATTCAATTTTAGCTTGTAAACATTCTAGAAAGAACTATTCTTAATGGATTTTGATTAACTTTGGCTTGAGTATTTGTTTTTACCCAAGGATGAACCCTATTATAAATCAAATAGATAGAAATATTTAGTGTCAGTTATAGCCCTTCTTCTTGAAAACGCGTTCAATTTTAGCTTGTAAACACTCTAGAAAGAACAATTTTTAATGGATTTTGATGTAACTTGGCTGTGTTATTTGTTGTCTCCCAAGGATGAACCCTATTGAAAATCGAAAAATATTTAGTACAAGTTATTGACCTTGTTTTTGAAAACGCGTTAACTCGTAAACACTCTAGAAAGAACAATTTTGAATGGATTTTGATGAAACTTGGCTTTAGTATTTGTTTTCTCACAAGGATAAACCCTATTGAAAATCAGATAAATCGAAAAATATTTAGTGTCAGTTATTGCGCCTGTTTTCAAAAACGCTTTCAACTTTTGGCTTGTGGACACTCTAAAAAATTCCTTTGTGACAAAACTCACTGAAATTGTTTAATATCAACCAAGGATGAGCCTTATTAAGAATTAAAGATATCAAAATATTATTAAGGGTGAACCCTATTGCAAATCATAAAAATACCGAAAAATATTTAATGAGTTGTTATTAGGTACAATTCTTGACAGTTTTTAATGAAACTAGAGACCCTAGAAAAAAATAGGTTGGAAGGTTGAATATTTCATTCCACTTATTGTAACCTTACTGAAAAGATTTTATTTGAAGTGAATGCTGCCAGTGGGCGTATATTACCTTGCCTGGCAAGCTATCTTAAAAGATTGCACTAACTTTTGACTTTTGTTATTGTGTTTGATAATTTGGTGTTCAAGAACTACTTTACAGATTTAAACAAAATAACTAAATAAATACAAATTTGTAGAGAAATATGTCATTAACTATAAACTTGAACCATTATAAAGTCAAACACCATAATTAAGTCTAGATAATTAACAATTAGTAATCTCTTTTTATTGCGTGGCAAATAAAATTTGTCACGCTTTGTTTTCGTTCGGATTATTTTTTTTTTTTGCGTGGCAAATTAAATTTGTCACGCTTTGTTTTCGTTCCGATTATTTTTTTTGCGTGGCAAATAAAATTTGTCACGCTTTGTTTTCGTTCGGATTATTTTTTTTTTTTTTTTTTTTTTTTTTTTTTTTTTTTTTTTTTCGAATTCTGGTCAGAGTCCTCAGCCCAAACTACAAGTGCCACATACAAACTGTCAACATTTCTCCCGTAAATGCCGCGAGACTAAATCAGGTGAATGTGTTTTCAAGCCATTTTGTCCAACCGGAAATGACGTACGACGTTATGACTAATTTTAGGTTTTTTCTTATTTGCGACGCTAGTTTTTAATCAAAGTGGATCGGGTTTTCTTTGTTTATTACATTCAATCTTTGTTTACAAGATAACAATTTAAGAATTATACATTTCCCAACTTTGTCGCTGACTTTTTTATTTTTTATTTTTGCGTTTTTTTCAACTTCTACATTTTTATTTCGATCGATCTGAAAATTTACAAATATATAGACATTTGGATTGCGAACTATAATTAATTTTCAAAACTTTGATATCACTTCCGGTTTTGATGTTATTTGCTTTTAAAGTTGAATTTTGCACTTCCGGAATAATGAAGATATTTGAAAAATTTCTTTTGCAATTAGCTACAATTGTCTATTAAATGATGCTAAATTAAAAAAAATCGAACCGGAAGTAACGGATCAGCCGCCATCTTGAGATGGTTTACTTTTGTAAAACTCAAAATGGGGCCTCAGGGTTAAATCTAATTTGCATAATTTTAAATTTTCTAACAACATCTATCGATTGTGCAAAAAAGTATGGGAAGGGATTTTTGAATTTCGACTTTGCTTTTCCTTTATTTCCGGTTGAAATTTTTCAGTAATAGTCAAAACTTTTAAAGGTCATATTTCGCCATATTGACCTCTGGTGACCTTGTGACCTGAACAAAAGTTATTGCCCTTGATTAAATCTGCCCAATGGTATCTTCACTTTTGTTGTCCGATGTTCACTTCCGGTTTTGCAGCCAATTGAAAATCACGAATTTTAACTTTAAAGAGCTCTATCACGTGACCTAATTTACATAGGACAGAATTTCTTACATATTCCTTTTACGCTTAATCTCATCTTTCTATTAATATATCAAACTTGGTATTTTAGTCAAAATTGCGCGTTTAAAAATTTCAAAATTTTGTAATTTCTTCTATACTAACTGTGCGTGTTTTTCTTTAAATCGAAATAGGGTCTCGGGGGATAATTCGATTTGTGTGATTTTGATGTATTAAGAATCTATAACCGATTGCCGAAATATATATGGAAACCGATTTTTGAATTTTGATTTCGATTTTGATTTTTTAACGATTAAAATTTTTAAAAACTTTAAAGGGTCGTATATTGTGACGTTGACCTTTGACGATTTTTGACCTGTACAAATATGATAGCTCTCGAGAAGTTCTATCCAATGATATATAAAGCTTTATTGTAAGATGTATACTTCCGCTTTTATCGCCATTTGAAAATTGCGAATTTTCCCTATAAAACAATCTGTTTAATGTGTTGCATTTTGGCGACCTACAAGATATAAGTTTCAGCGATCTGAAATTATTTTTTAGTTTAATCGTTCTACATCCAGTTAAAATGATTCAAAGTTGTTATATATGTTTTTCCTGTTGTAGGTGATGTAAATATTGAATATTTGGAACGAAATTACAATCTTTAGAATTTTAAATTTTATCTCTTATAATTATGCAACAATAATATACAGTTGACTGGAATAATGGTCTAAGGGACGAAACTCTATTCAATATAAATTTTAAAATGTTAGGCCGCGCTATTTATGTGGTGTCTCAATGTAATACCCTGGCGACTTAAGACAACTTGAACCATTGGTGACCTTTCGATTTGTATATAGCTTCGACATTGTCTATCCAATGCTATATACATGTATATATTTTTTGTACGATATCTACTTTTGGTTTCATCGCCATCTGAAAATTGCGAATTTAATATATAAAACAATCTACATTGCATTGGGTATTATTCTCTACGTTTGGGCGATTTACAAATATGAGTTTCGGCGATCCGGATATCTTTTTAAGATTAAACGACCCTCTATCCATTTTTTATTATGATTTTAACTTATTATCTATCTTAATTGATGATGAGGGCTAAGGATGGGGAGGGGCAAAGAGGGGAAAGGGGGAAAAGGGGGGTATGGGGGTATGGGAGCGTTTGTTATGAAATCAAAATCCATTTCTGATGCACGTTTTTTTTTATTTTAATAAACCCTTTTTGTCTTTTGCTTAACGAACGAATCCCTGGATGGAACGCACTGCTTCAGTGCCGTTAGGCGTACGGCTCTAGTTTTTTTTTTTTGGGAAGCTCGCTAGCCCAAACGGAAAAAGATAGACTATTTCTGTTTTCACCAATGGTTTTTATATGGGCTGGAATCAAAAATGAATATCTAACATGAAATTTTCGCTAAACCGAAAGTGGCTAATTGCATAATATGCAAATAAGATTTCAAGCTAGCTCGGGCCCCAATAGTCGCATCGGTCTGAAATTTACAGGATATAGATAGATAGGCAGCGCAATTAAAACTACATCATCAAAATTTTTTGATCACTTCCGGTTTGGGCGTGGGGACTTCCAGTTTTTTCGTCTCATGTCAGGCGACCCTGCTTCCGATGTAATTCGAGATTCTAAACAAAATCAGTATATTTTAGCTATACTAAATGATTTTAATCCCCTGAGATGAAGAAAAATTAAATTGAATGTTGCGCATGCGCAGTTTTCAAAAATGGCAAATTTTCTTAAAAATTTAATAAGTCCGCCAATTATTAACCGATTTTTATGATTTTGGTGTTTATCGAAACCTTGATACTTTATCTAAAAAATGTTGGGAACAGAAATTTGATTTTCGAATTTGAATTTTTTTTATGCCCGTTCGAATTTTTCGAAAATTTAAAACTCTATATCTCGTGACCTTGACCTTAAATGACCTTGATATTTGAGATGTAGAATGTCATTGAACTCAGCTGTCTATAGATGTGCTGATATTGCATGACAAATATTAACTTCCGGTTTTATAGCCCACCGAAATCTGACTATTTTGCAATTTTGGATGGTTATGTTACACTTTCGGGCTCTAATGTTCGGATCGATCTGAAATTTACAGGATATAGATAAATACGCAACACAATTAAAAATATATCATCAAAATTTTTTGATCACTTCCGGTTTGGGCGTGGGGACTTCCGTTTTTTTTTTATCTCATTTCAGGCGACCCTACATCCTGTGTAATTCAAGAATGTAAGCAAAAACAGTACATTAGCTATACAAAATAATTTGCATCCCTCGAGAAGAAAAAAATTGCAATTGCTAATAAAATTTATTTATTTTTTTGTAAAATTTTTGCATACAAATTCAAAAAATATCTCTTTATAAAGCTGTGAATTAGCAAATTATCACATAGCTTGAATTTTCTCTCTATGTTAATTACAACCAAAGTTACAAAATAATGTTTAAATTTGAATATAGAGAGTTTAAATTTCATGACAACTTGACATCTTACTACCTACTTAAATTTTAGTTTGGAATTTATGTAAATATCCTACCGAAATCTTAGACATGTACAAAAATCTAATAAGGAACTGATAGTAGAAACTTATAGTAGAAAAAATTGCCTATATAGCGGAAAGTTTACGCTTACAATTGTAGGCTGAAAAGTACCGGAATCGAAAGCTAGCAGGTTAGAAGTTTCAAAAATGTTCGGAATCCATGGGATAACGCACAGTTGCCACGCTCGGAGCTGTTCACAGTTCTAGTTTTTTTTTTTTTTGGGAAGCTCGCTAGCCCAAACGGTAAAAGATAGACTATTTTTGTTTTCAGCAATGGTTTTTATATGGGCTGGAATCAAAAATGAATATCTAACATAATATTTTCGCTAACCCGAAAGTGGCTAATTGCATAATATGCAAATAAGATTTCAAGCTAGCTCGGGCCCTAATAGTCGGATCGGTCTGAAATTTACAGGATATAGATAGATAGACAGCGCAATTAAAACTACATCATCAAAATTTTTTGATCACTTCCGGTTTGGGCGTGGGGACTTCCGGTTTTTTCGTCTCATGTCGGGCGACCCTGCTTCCCATGTAATTCAAGAATCTAAACAAAAACAGTATATTTAAGCTATACTAAATGATTTTAATCCCCTGAGATGAAGAAAAATTAAATTAAATGTTGCGCATGCGCAGTTTTCAAAAATGGCAAATTTTCTTAAAAATTTAATAAGTCCGCCAATTATTAACCGATTTTTATGATTTTGGTGTCTATCAAAACCTTGATACTTTATCTAAAAAATGTTGGGAACAGAATTTTGATTTTCGAATTTGAATTTTTTTTATGCCCGTTCGAATTTTTCAAAAATTTAAAACTCAATATCTCGTGACCTTGACCTTTAATGACCTTGACATTTGAGATGTAGAATGTCCTTGACCTCAGCTGTCTATAGATGTGCTGATATTGCATGACAAATATTAACTTCCGGTTTTATAGCCCACCGAAATCTGACTATTTTGCAATTTTGGACGGTTATATTACACTTTCGGGCTCTAATGTTCGGATCGATCTGAAATTTACAGGATATAGATAAATACGCAACACAATTAAAAATATATCATCAAAATTTTTTGATCACTTCCGGTTTGGGCATGGGGACTTCCGGTTTTTTATCTCATTTCAGGCGACCCTACATCCCGTGTAATTCAAGAATGTAAGCAAAAACAGTATATATTAGCTATACAAAATAATTTGCATCCCCCGAGAAGAAAAAAATTCCAATTGCTAGTTGCGCATGCGCCATTTTTCCGAGAATGGCAAATTTTCTTTAAAATTTAATTAGTCCGTCATTTATTATTTATGCCCGTTTGAATTTTTTAAAAATTTGAAATTCTAAATCTTGTGACCTTCACCTTCAATGACCTTGAAATTTTCCATATAGAATGACCTTGACATCAGCTGTCTATAGATCTAACAATATTGTAACGCATGTTCCACAATTGGAGGCTGAAAAGTACCGGAATTGAAAGCTAGCAGGTTAGAAGTTTCAAAATGTTCGAAATCCATGGGATAACGCATAGTTGCCACGCTCGGAGCTGTTCACAGTTCTAGTTAATTTTCAAAACAAATGCAGTTTGATCAAGTAGATACATGGATGTAAATATCATATTGTAAAAATATTTTCAGGCATAATTCAGAAAGTTTTGTATACTGCCCCTTTAGAATAATCATATTAAAGAGGAAGTACAAAAAAGTTATATATAAAAATATTCAGCTATTATTTTGCCTTGAACTGTGCTCAAGTCTTCCACCCCCCCCCCCCAAAAGGGACCTTATAAGGTCCTAAGGACCCTAATAAGATAATCTCTTAATATTTCTGATCCTTTAAAGTTGAAAATTGCTTTGTTGCATATAATGCTTGTAAACTTGTTAGCAATCATATATTATAATTATTATTGTTTGATAGGTAGTAGATGGTGATAGTGACGAAATAAAGAGAGAAGCATTAAGATGCCTATCTTGTTTAATATCAACATTATCTACAGATATAACAGATGTCTCTTCACCATCAGTATTAAAATCTTTCATTGAAGAAATTTTCTCTGGTAAGTTAACTGATGCCTTTACTTATTTATTAAATTCTTGTTTAGTAAGTTAGGAACCATTTAATTCTAGCAGTTATTTCTATGAATTTAATTCACATTAAGTTAAGTAAGGTAAGTTAACTGATTCCATAGAAAAGGTTTTTCTTTCTACAACAATCAAATCTAAACCGAAGGGACTGCAAAGGGAGAGTTTTTGGATAGACCATTTACAAACAGTTGTACCTCACAGTCTAAATACCCTACATGACAATCAGATTATACCTTTTGTCGCTACCCACAATTCTACAGCTAAAAATGCCTTTGTGATTGTGAAATACTTTTATAAAGAACTGCATGATGACCCTAATATCTATACCAAACGTTTGGTGACTGCTTACAAAAGAATAAAAATCTGAGTAATACTCTTGTTCATGGTAGATTAGATCCCATTCATTACCTAACTGAAGTAATTGATTTACATTTTTTGATCATTAGTTTATCCTGTAAATCTAGCCAGAAGTATATACTTTCTAATCAAATTGATTTATACTGAAATTCAGTAGTAAACAACCAGAATTGTACATTTTTTTTATTTGCAGAATATAAGATCTATATTTTAAAATCCGATGTCAAGATATTATATAATGCCAGTTCCTTGTTACACTGTATATGTGATGCCAACTCTGTAGCTTGCTGCATGGTCTTGGAAACTGTGGTGCCCTTAGTATTATTACAGTATAATAATCAAACACAGGTAAACTTTATGCTGCATTTCAAATACATTATAATCATGCATACCCTTATTACAACAGTATTCAAACAATTTTAAATTGACACTGACAAAACATTATTACAACAGTATTTTAACGATAAATACTGGCAAACAATTATTACAACTGTATTTTAACAATAAATACTGACAAACCATTATTACAACAGTATTTTAACAATAAATACTGGCAAACAATTATTTAACTGTATTTTAACAATAAATACTGTCAAACCATTATTACAACAGTATTTCAACAATAAATACTGGCAAACAATTATTTAACTGTATTTTAACAATAAATACTGACAAACCATTATAACAACAGTATTTTAACACATGATACTGACAAACCATTATAACAACTGTATTTTAACAATAAATACTGGCAAACAATTATTACAACTGTATTTTAACAATAAATACTGACAAACCATTATTACAACTGTATTTTAACAAATGATACTGACAAACCATTATTACAACAGTATTTTAACAATAAATACTGACAAACCATTATAACAACTGTATTTTAACAAATGATACTGACAAACCATTATTACAACTGTATTTTAACAATAAATACTGACAAACCATTATTACAACTGTTTTTTTACAAATGATACTGACAAACCATTATAACAACAGTATTTTAACAAATGATAATGACAAAACATTATTGCAACAGTATTTTAACAATAAATACTGGCAAACAATTATTACAACTGTATTTTAACAAATGATACTGACAAACCATTATAACAACTGTATTTTAACAAATGATACTGACAAACCATTATTACAACTGTATTTTAACAATAAATACTGACAAACCATTATTACAACTGTATTTTAACAAATGATACTGACAAACCATTATTATAACTGTATTTTAACAATAAATACTGACAAACCATTATTACAACTGTATTTTAATAAATGATGCTGACAAACCATTATTACAACTGTATTTTAACAAATAATAATGACAAAACATTATTACAACAGTATTTTAACAATAAATACTGACAAACCATTATTACAACTGTATTTTAACAATAAATACTGACAAACCATTATTACAACTGTATTTTAATAAATGATACTGACAAACCATTATTACAACTGTATTTTAACAAATGATACTGACAAACCATTATTACAACTGTATTTTAACAATAAATACTGACAAACCATTATTACAACAGTATTTTAACAATAAATACTGACAAACCATTATTACAACTGTATTTTTACAAATGATACTGACAAACCATTATTACAACAGTATTTTAACAAATGATAATGACAAAACATTATTACAACTGTAATTTAACAATAAATACTGACAAACCATTATTACAACAGTATTTTAACAATGAATACTGACTGACAAACCATTATTACAACAGTATTTTAACAAGAGAAAAGAACTGTTTGAGGCGAAAAATTAATTCAAGGCACAACCAACAATCAGCAACAAACAGAAATTGAAGGAAGCCAGCAAATCATACAAACAACGACTGAAAGTTTAATTCAATATTTACAATAGAAACTTTAATTTCAAATTAAAACAACTGAAACGATCGAATAGTAAAGAATACTGGAGACTTTTATCTTCAAATAAAAAGACATCAACGTTAAGTGATATAAAACTATAAGATTTATATGAACACTTCCGTGAACTGAATCAAGGTGCAAATATAGACGACAACCAAGAAGAAGCTTTGTTAACTGCAGCCAATGGAGAATGCCACATTTTGATGGACGAACCAATCACAGATGAAGAAATTCTTAAATGTATCGGAAAACTTAAAAACAATAAATCATATGGCAGTGATGAAATATTGAATGAATTCATTAAGTCCACTGCCTCTCTCTGATGTTGCCTGTACATGTCTTATTGTTCAATATTGTTCTTGATACAGGAATCGTGCCAACTGAATGGGCAACAGGTCTTATTCATCCAATTTTCAAGAACAAGGGCAGTAAGACAGATGCAAACAACTATCGAGGAATAACAATTATAAGTTGTTTATGTAAACTTTTCACTGCTGTTATCAACGCAAGGTTAACTTATTATTTAGAATTAGAATACATTGTGAATACCGAACAAGCAGGATTTAGGAAACACCATTCAACACTTGATCATATTTTCAATCTTAATTGT
>JAUJPP010000645.1:0-11856 GCA_030562195.1 Nipponacmea schrenckii
TCAGGAAAAATTAAGATGAAACCAAGGCATTTTTATAGGGCGCGAAATTGAAAGAAATGTAATTTATTTTTAGAATTCCAGAATATTCACTCCGAGACTTGATTGACTGCGACCTAGCTGTAAACAAACATGGTAGCCCCCATGGCGGCCATCTTTTTTTCTCACTTTTTTTTTTATTACCAGTGGTGCAAAATTCTTCTGATTCCTATACATGTATACATGTTACCATAAGAGAGATCTGCGCTCTCATATCATAACAACCATCAAGACGTCGCTAGTTCTTTTTTTACGACAATCTTTTTAAATTCCCACATTATAATGTGGTCGTATATTGTCGTCCCTCCGTCCACAATTGACTTGTGAACGCAATAGAGACTACAGTATTCATTGAATGAAACTTGCTGTGATCATTTATATTGATGAGATTTCGGACAAGTTCAAAATTAGCGATTTTTCGATGAACGGTTTTTGAGTTATTGCACTTGACTTAGTCAAAATGCGCCAAAATTTGCTTATGAACGCGATAGAGACTACAGTTTTTAACGGATTTGAATGAAACTTGCAGTGATCATTTATATTCATGAGTACTCGGATATGTTCGAAATTGGCATTTTTTCGGTAACATTTTTTGTGTTATTACCCATGACTTGGTCAAAACGCGTAAAAATTGTGAACTCGATAGAGATTACAATTTTGTTGTTCACGATTTAAATGTGATGCAAACAGTGTCTCAGACATGCAAATCTTTTATTATTTTTTCTTTTTTGTTAATGATACAAAAATAAATTTGGTAACTTTGTAAAAAGCACATCAAACTATTTTTGTAAAAAATAATTCATATCTTACAATGTATTTTTTTTTTTTTATACCAATAAACTCCTCAATAAATATAATATTTCACTAAGCCAACTTTATTATATAGACGTAAAATTTAATACAGTATGTGTCAATTATGAAATATTTTTCCAAAAAGTTTGTCATTATCAAACAAAGACAATAGATTTAGTATAGTTTTGTATCGCGAGTTAGATGATCATCGGTACAAAGTATGATATTACATGGTCAGATGAGTTAAGGTTAGACGAATGCACGGAACCAACGAAGTTAGATTTGTGAGCCTAACCAGCCGCCATAGAGATTAGACTTCTCGTGTTTTACGGAGATATTTGATATTTGGCTATTCATACTTGCAAATATAGTAGAACCGGCATTAAATGCTGTCTCCGATCCACCGTACCGACGGGATACCCAATTCTGTCGTATTTTGTTTCCTTTTCAAACCAAAGTTTTCACGTAAACTATCGTTTTCAATTTCAAAATTCTTTACCGTAATCAATAAAACATCATTCTTTACTTGTATTTTAATTGCCGGTAACACGCTGAAATCCATTTTCACACTAAAATGATTTTATAAAGACATCCGGTACACTCTACATTCGTTTAGTGATAAATTTTACGGTAGCCTTAATTTAACGTAGATTTAGGAATAAACATTGTTCTAGCACCACGTAGATGGTGGTTTCGAAAAATGTATATGCAACTGAGATTACGCTGAAATCATTCACTACATGGTCGAAGATGATCAAGATATTATTATTAGAATGTGCAATGTCTCAAAATGAAGTGTCAGACATACAGTGTAGTTACTGAAAAGTTTACTCGAATGGATGAAACAAACAATAGAATTGAAATGTTAAAAGATACCATAATCAACCTAGAGTGCAACGTGAATGAGCTAGCGCAATAATCTAGGAAATCCCATATTCTTATTTTTGGAGTGCCGGAAAGGGAAAGGGAAAATTATGTTGAGATAGCCCAGGATATTTTTCGAAATAAACTTAACATACAGTTCGATCTCATTATAGACGTGGCTCATAGAGTTAGCAGATTTACTACCCCCGACCCAAGTAAACCTAGGGTTACGATCAGACCACGAGGTATAATCGTAAGACTTTTGAGGAGAGACCATAACTGCGTGCGCCGCATTAAACATTTCCGACGTTAAATGGTCACGTGATAGAAACAAACGAACCGTTCTCTTGTACTTTCATTTTTTGACCCAGTAACGTCGAAATTTTGGATGCGCGCGCAATTTGAAATTACGACTGAGCGATTGAAATTCTGGAAAAAAAACTTTGACGCAGCCATAGGCGTGGCATGAGTCATGCAGGGAGATAATGATGGTATGATTGAACTACAAAAACATCCATATTTCCAAATAAATCAAGGTTTGGTGGATTCGAGGTATGTAAATACGTTTAAAAAACCCGCACCCTAGGAGGTACGGATAATCCCAGGTTTGAGGTGCCTAGTTTTTCTGACTCTCCCCCAGCCATATCTGTTCAAATAGCTATCAGAGGCTGGGAATAATTAGCAAGTTTCGGACTAATTGATATGGGGCTTCCAGCTAGTTTTCGTCTGGCCCTTATTATGGCTTGTCCTATTTTGGACCATTTTGACCATCCTTTTTCTTTCTTGGGTCCATCTCTTTTGTTAGGACCATTTTGATTATATCCCAACTTGATTAACCAACTTACGACTGTCTCTCCGCACTACGATTGATTTCAAGTTTGCATTTAAACATGTATACACGTTCGATGTATGTTTATGTGTATATACAAGTTTATATGTGTGGATATAATGATCATAATACTATACAACAAATCAAGTTCAACTAAGAAAACAAATAATATGGAGCCTCTGGCGAGTCTTTTATTGATATCTTATATAGTTTATTTACTATACACAATATAATTTATGTTTTTTATTCAAAATATATGGAACAAATGAGACAGTTACTGATTTTAGATCTTGGTCACATCATTTATGCCAAATAAGTATAATTCTTTAATATTTTATAACATGAAAAAACATTTCTCCAGTGTAAACTCCAACTTAGTTAATCAACTCCACCACTGCCAAGAGTGTGATGACTGCCTTGGGAAATATCAAAAGCTCCACAGTCGCTGAAATCTCTGCTAAAAACAATTCGAATCTTTTACCATTACCAAATTCTACAGTTCATCCTTGCAACAACAACCGCTGTCAAACTTGTCCCTTCATTTTGTCAGTTAATTCTTTTCGAAATAGACGCACAGATTCCACATTTCAAGTAAATGACAAACTCTATTGTACAAGCACAGATATCACATACCTCATTTCTTGCACAAAATGTGACCAACAATATATTGGATAGACAAATAAATTCATTAAGGGTCCGTTTTAATCATCATAAGCCTGACATCATTTTAATAAAACTGTTTCACAACACTTTTAAGGGGCCCAGGCTTGATTTTTAGGGGTCGTTTTGGGCCTTTGTTACATTTAAACAGTCCTCAGAAATACTCAAGCTCTAAGAGAATCGCAAAATACCTTGAAATATACCTCAAACAAAAAATTTCACTTTTCATTTTTTTTCCGTGCTGCACGCGGCTGATCTCCAGTCAGTCTGAAAATTGTGTGTCCTGTTGACAAAGTCTACAATTGAAAATGCGTTGTAGTCTATTTATATAGATGACCGCTATTGCACGACGGGAAGGATAACTCTTTGATTATCAAGACGAACCGTTTTCCAATATGGCGAGACGTTCGTTATTTCTTAAGACGTTATGATTTTTCAAACACGGAAAATTATGGATACACATGAAATTGAAGGCTCAAATTTCAAAGGTAAGCTCTGTAGACTATTTCTGATTAGCTAAGCAAAAGATTTCATGTGTTTGGGGCTGTCGGATGATTGTCCGAAACAAATCAAGCCTGGGCCCCTTTAATCAACCGACCACCACATAACAAACCTTAAAAATATTCCGATTGAACAGATTTACCAACAACCTGGTACTGATTCTATCTTATTCTCCTTATTCGAGAAAAATTATTGGATAAATAAATTACAAACTATGCATCCTTTAGGAATGAACATCAAAGTTGACTTCCAGACCCTTTGTTATACAATACAACAAAACAGCTGGACTAGTTCCCAAAAAAACTATACGTCTTTACAAAGAATTGCAAGAATAATTTCCAACAATCTTTACAAATGATTTAGTGATAGCCTATACCCAAAATAAAAATCTAAATAATATCTTAGTCTGTGGTAGATTACCCCTCATAAAACTTAATTAAATCCTTATTAGTTATTTATGTAATAGCTTACTATTGGAAACATTTCCCATTTTACTAAACCTTATTTCATTTAAGTCGTTTTTTAAGAAAATCCCTTAGTTCCACAAATTAAAATGTTATTATTATTACCAGGGTTAATAATGTTCCTATGGGAAGCAGTATTCCTCTAATATATTTCTGATTTAGAAGCTTGTGAACTTTATTTTAAACATTTTATATTTTTCAAACTAAATTCACAAACAATACTCTCTCACAAGAGGTAACTCCTACATACCTGCGCTTGTGCTTTCGGAACATCACTTAACCGTAATGTTACAACCCACAATTCCTACAATAAATTCTCTACCCTACTAGTATTCCGTGTTAAAAGCCTATCTTGTAAGACGCAACAATTTTGTGTGTATATAATATGTTAGTTGTTATAGTTGGTGTGTTTCAGTACCCTGTGTTTATGTTAGTAATATACTATATTGTAAATATTATGTGGATTAAAAAAAAGACTCTGTCTCCTGCTACTTCTTCTCATTTTAATTCACTCCTCTGTCTTCTAAAAGGTAAGGTTATTGTTTGGTTGAAAATCTCTCATTGGTATTTAAGAAATCAATCTAAAAGGCTTGGGATTTCAACTTTGTCTTATATATAAATATGGACAAGACGGGAGGTAGATTAAAGACTTTTGACAAATTCAAATCCATTTTACTAGATATAATTGATATATGGCGTGTGAATAATCCAGATAAACATCGCTATACTTGGAGACAAAGTAAACCAAATATTCATTGTCGATTAGATTCTTCCTTACATCTATTGATCTGTCGACCAAAATTGTAAAGACAAACATTGATTATGGATATAAGACTGACCACTCCATAATAAGATTTGATATAAAACTGATAAACAATGTACGCGGACCTGGATTTTCAAAGCTAAACTCTTCTTTACTGTTAGATCCTGATTATATTAATCTTATTAAAAAAAAACATTATAGAGAGTAAAATTAAATACCAAGATTGTGAAGCAATGTTAAAATGGGATGTTATTTAAATGGAGATAAGGGAGGAGGGGGGACTATTCAATACTCAAGTCGAAAGAAACAAAACATTTAGAAAAGATGAAGCAACTAGAAAAGCCACTTGATCTACCCGAAGAAATCGCCCCACAGACAACCACAATATTAGATGAAATCGACGAGGTTAAGCAACAAATATATATAATCAATGAAAGTAAATTGAATGGAGTCATGTTAAGAGCTAAGGCAAAAAATTTAACTGATGGCGAAAAGAGAAGTAAGTTTATTTTTAAACTTCGAACCATTCTGCTGAAAAAATTATTTCAACACCATATGATAGTAATAATGAACTTATTTCTGAACCAAAACTTATTTAAACAGAGATTGAGAAATTCTATAAGAACTTATTGCGTGGCAAATAAAATTTGTCATGCTTTGTTTTCGTTCGGATTATTTTTTTTTTTTTTTTTTTTTTTTTGCGTGGCAAATAAAATTTGTCACGCTTTGTTTTCGTTCCGATTATTTTTTTTTTTTTTTTTTTTTTTTTTTTTTTTTTTTTTTTTTTTTTTTTTTTTTTTTTGGGAAGCTCGCTAGCCCAAACGGAAAAAGATAGACTATTTCTGTTTTCACCAATGGTCTTTATATGGGCTGGAATCAAAAATGAATATCTAACATGAAATTTTCGCTAATCCGAAAGTGACTAATTGCATAATATGCAAATAAGATTTCAAGCTAGCTCGGGCCCTAATAGTCGCATCGGTCTGAAATTTACAGGATATAGATAGATAGGCAGCGCAATTAAAACTACATCATCAAAATTTTTTGATCACTTCCGGTTTGGGCGTGGGGACTTCCGGTTTTTTCGTCTCATGTCGGGCGACCCTGCTTCCGATGTAATTCAAGATTCTAAACAAAATCAGTATATTTTTGCTATACTAAATGATTTTAATCCCCTGAGATGCAGAAAAATTAAATTGAATGTTGCGCATGCGCAGTTTTCAAAAATAGCAAATTTTCTTAAAAATTCTTAAAAAGTCCGCCAATTATTAACCGATTTTTTTGATTTTGGTGTCTATCGAAACCTTGATATTTTATCTAAAAAATGTTGGGAACAGAATTTTGATTTTCGAATTTGAATTTTTTTTATGCCCGTTCGAATTTTTCGAAAATTTAAAACTCTATATCTCGTGACCTTGACCTTCAATGACCTTGAAATTTGAGATGTAGAATGTCCTTGACCTCAGCTGTCTATAGATGTGCTGATATTGCATGACAAATATTAACTTCCGGTTTTATAGCCCATCGAAATCTGACTATTTTGCAATTTTGGACGGTTATGTTACACTTTCGGGCTCTAATGTTCGGATCGATCTGAAATTTACAGGATATAGATAGATACGCAACACAATTAAAAATATATCATCAAAATTTTTTGATCACTTCCGGTTTGGGCGTGGGGACTTCCGGTTTTTTTTATCTCATTTCAGGCGACCCTACATCCCGTGTAATTCAAGAATGTAAGCAAAAACAGTATATATTAGCTATACAAAATAATTTGCATCCCTCGAGAAGAATAAAATTCCAATTGCTAGTTGCGCATGCGCCATTTTTCCGAGAATGGCAAATTTTCTTTAAAATTTAATTAGTCCGTCATTTATTATCCGATTTGTATGATTTTGGTATCTATCAAAACCTTGCTCCCTTATCTAAAGGATGTTTGAAACAGAATTTTGATTTTCGAACATAAATTTATTTTATGCCCGTTTGAATTTTTTGAAAATTTGAAATTCTATTTCTTGTGACCTCACCTTCAATGACCTTGAAATTTTCCATATAGAATGGCCTTGACCTCAGCTGTCTATAGATATGACAATATTGAATGAAAAATATCAACTTCTGGGTTTTATAGCCAACCGAATTCTGACATTTTTGAAACTTTGAACGGCAATATTACATTTCCTTATGAACACATTGACTTGAGATTTTCTGTTTTATAATAGCCTCAAAACTCTTCAATAAAGGATATATGCCAAAAGTGCAGAAGCATATTTTAAAAAAGCAAAATTAAATTTTACAACTCCCGTACTAACATAAAATATATTCATCCCACATCAATGTGGTATACATCATTGGACTCCAAATTAAATTGTCTCTTAAATGATATACGACATGGTCGTTTTACCATGAAAATTTAAGCATTAATTTTAGATAAATTAACAAAATAAATACCAATTTTGGGTTTTTTATTTCATAAAATCTGTTTCAAATTGATCAGTCAGGGTGTTAAAGGCTGTTATATAACATGTCAGTAAAACTGGTGGTTTAAATTTTCACACCTACTTGTCAAATCACTGAGCTGGGGAACAAATTAATCTGATTATGTAATTTCTTAAAATATTTCCATTCAAATTCAAAACATGCATCAAGTTAAAGAAGTAAATTCGCTTGTCATTGATCAGTTCGAATTTTGTTCGTATCTTAAATAGAAATGATTTTATAAAAAAAATGTCAAATACAGGCATGTGAAGAGTAGCAGACATATAAGTCTTATAAAACACAGATGAACTATTGACCACTTTAGTCACGGTTCAATGCACACAGGTGGCCAAAGAGTAAATTAATCTAATGATATAATCTGATAACCCTAATAAAATTTATTTTTTTGTAAAATTTTTGCATACAAATTCAAAAAATATCTCTTTATAAAGCTGTGAATAAGCAAATTATCACATAGCTTGAATTTTCTCTCTATGTTAATTACAACCAAAGTTACAAAATAATGTTTAAATTTGAATATAGAGAGTTTAAATTTCATGACAAATTGTCATCTTACTACCTACTTAAAATTTGGTTTGGAATTTATGTAAATATCCTACCGAAATCTTAGACATGTACAAAAATCTAATAAGGAACTGATAGTAGAAACGTATAGTAGAAAAAATTGCCTCTATAGCGGAAGGTTTACGCTTACAATTGTAGGCTGAAAAGTACCGGAATTGAAAGCTAGCAGGTTAGAAGTTTCAAAATGTTCGAAATCCATGGGATAACGCATAGTTGCCACGCTCGGAGCTGTTCACAGTTCTAGTTTTTTTTTTTTTTTTTTTTTTTTTTTTTTTTTTGGGGAAGCTCGCTAGCCCAAACGGAAAAAGATAGACTATTTCTGTTTTCACCAATGGTCTTTATATGGGCTGGAATCAAAATTGAATGTCTAACATGAAATTTTCGCTAACCCAAAAGTGGCTAATTGCATAATATGCAAATAAGATTTCAAGCTAGCTCGGGCCCTAATAGTCGCATCGGTCTGAAATTTACAGGATATAGATAGATAGGCAGCGCAATTAAAACTACATCATCAAAATTTTTTGATCACTTCCGGTTTGGGCGTGGGGACTTCCGGTTTTTTCGTCTCATGTCGGGCGACCCTGCTTCCTATGTAATTCAAGATTCTAAACAAAAACAGTATATTTTAGGTATACTAAATGATTTTAATCCCCTGAGATGCAGAAAAATTAAATTGAATGTTGCGCATGCGCAGTTTTCAAAAATAGCAAATTTTCTTAAAAATTCTTAAAAAGTCCGCCAATTATTAACCGATTTTTATGATTTTGGTGTCTATCGAAACCTTGATATTTTATCTAAAAAATGTTGGGAACAGAATTTTGATTTTCGAATTTGAATTTTTTTTATGCCCGTTCGAATTTTTCGAAAATTTAAAACTCTATATCTCGTGACCTTGACCTTCAATGACCTTGACATTTGAGATGTAGAATGTCCTTGACCTCAGCTGTCTATAGATGTGCTGATATTACATGACAAATATTAACTTCCGGTTTTATAGCCCACCGAAATCTGACTATTTTGCAATTTTGGACGGTTATGTTACACTTTCGGGCTCTAATGTTCGGATCGATCTGAAATTTACAGGATATAGATAGATACGCAACACAATTAAAAATATATCATCAAAATTTTTTGATCACTTTCGGTTTGGGCGTGGGGACTTCCGGTTTTTTATCTCATTTCAGGCGACCCTACATCCCGTGTAATTCAAGAATGTAAGCAAAAACAGTATATATTAGCTATACAAAATAATTTGCATCCCTCGAGAAGAAAAAAATTCCAATTGCTAGTTGCGCATGCGCCATTTTTCCGAGAATGGCAAATTTTCTTTAAAATTTAATTTGTCCGTCATTTATTATCCGATTTGTATGATTTTGGTATCTATCAAAACCTTGCTCCCTTATCTAAAGGATCTTTGAAACAGAATTTTGATTTTCGAACATAAATTTATTTTTATGCCCGTTTGAATTTTTTTAAAATTTGAAATTCTATATCTTGTGACCTTCACCTTCAATGACCTTGAAATTTTCCATATAGAATGGCCTTGACCTCAGCTGTCTATAGATATGACAATATTGAATGAAAAATATCAACTTCTGGGTTTTATAGCCAACCGAATTCTGACATTTTTGAAACTTTGAACGGCAATATTACATTTCCTTATGAACACATTGACTTGAGATTTTCTGTTTTATAATAGCCTCAAAACTCTTCAATAAAGGATATATGCCAAAAGTGCAGAAGCATATTTTAAAAACTCCAGTACTAACATAAAATATATTCATCCCACATCAATGTGGTATACATCATTGGACTCCAAATTAAATTGTCTCTTAAATGATATGCGACATGGTCGTTTTACCATGAAAATTTAAGCATTGATTTTAGATAAATTAACAAAATAAATACCAATTTTGGGTTTTTTATTTCATAAAATCTGTTTCAAATTGATCAGTCAGGGTGTTAAAGGCTGTTATATAACATGTCAGTAAAACTGGTGGTTTAAATTTTCACACCTACTTGTCAAATCACTGAGCTGGGGAACAAATAATCTGATTATGTAATTTCTTAAAATATTTCCATTCAAATTCAAAACATACATCAAGTTAAAGAAGTAAATTCGCTTGTCATTGATCAGTTCGAATTTTGTTCGTATCTTAAATAGAAATGATTTTATAAAAAAAATGTCAAATACAGTCATGTGAAGAGTAGCAGACATATAAGTCTTATAAAACACAGATGAACTATTGACCACTTTAGTCACGGTTCAACGCACACAGGTGGCCAAAGAGTAAATTAATCTAATGATATAATCTGATAAATTTATTTTTTTGTAAAATTTTTGCATACAAATTCAAAAAATATCTCTTTATAAAGCTGTGAATAAGCAAATTATCACATAGCTTGAATTTTCTCTCTATGTTAATTACAACCAAAGTTACAAAATAATGTTTAAATTTGAATATAGAGAGTTTAAATTTCATGACAAATTGTCATCTTACTACCTACTTAAATTTTGGTTTGGAATTTATGTAAATATCCTACCGAAATCTTAAAAATGTACAAAAATCTAATAAGGAACTGATAGTAGAAACTTATAGTAAAAAAAATTGCCTCTATAGCGAAAGGTTTATGCTTACAATTGTAGGCTGAAAAGTACCGGAATTCAAAGCTAGCAGGTTAGAAGTTTCAAAATGTTCGAAATCCATGGGATGACGCATAGTTGCCACGCTCGGAGCTGTTCACAGTTCTAGTATACTTCTGAAATCATAAAAGATGCAAGATACCATAACAAAGAATTTTGATAAATGTGCAAAAGACATACCAACAGTAACTGACAGTCAGTGGGACATCTGTGATGGGTATATATCTGACTTTGAATGCCACATTGTCATTAAAACGCTTAAAAATGGTAAAACATCTGGAAGTAATGGCCTCCCACATGAATTTTAAAAACTGTTTTGGAATGCTATAAACCATTCTTTTAATGAACATGGTGAGCATTTCACAAAGGCATGGTATAACTACTTTTTCGCCAAATAAAGAAAAAGGCTGTAATCATTTAAGAAATTGGCGACCGATAACTCTCCTTAACAGCGACTATAAAATCATGACCAAGTTATTTCAGGTAGGCTCTTGTATCTTGAGGAAAATAATGAAGACGTTATGTTATTTCAAATCGATTACGAGAAAGCATTTGATAGACTTGAATGGACTTTTATATCCAGAACACTTGATCATTTTAATTTTGGAAAAATTTTTAAAAAAAAAAACTAGATGAATACATTTTACGTCGCGTTTTAAATAATGGCTGGGCAACTGTAAACTATATTATATCAAGAGGTGTTCGACATGGCTGCCCATTATCTAATTATTGCGTGGCAAATAAAATTTGTCACGCTTTGTTTTCGTTCGGATTATTTTTTTTTTTTTTTTTTTTTTTTTTTTTTTTTTTTTGGGAAGCTCGCTAGCCCAAACGGAAAAAGATAGACTATTTCTGTTTTCACCAATGGTTTTTATATGGGCTGGAATCAAAAATGAATATCTAACATGAAATTTTCGCTAAACCGAAAGTGGCTAATTGCATAATATGCAAATAAGATTTCAAGCTAGCTCGGGCCCTAATAGTCGCATCGGTCTGAAATTTACAGGATATAGATAAATAGGCAGCGCAATTAAAACTACATCATCAAAATTTTTTGATCACTTCCGGTTTGGGCGTGGGGACTTCCGGTTTTTTCGTCTCATGTCGGGCGACCCTGCTTCCGATGTAATTCAAGATTCTAAACAAAATCAGTATATTTTAGCTATACTAAATGATTTTAATCCCCTGAGATGAAGAAAAATTAAATTGAATGTTGCGCATGCGCAGTTTTCAAAAATGG
>JAUJPP010000646.1:0-10889 GCA_030562195.1 Nipponacmea schrenckii
TAATTTATCTACCTAGAAAATAGTAGCCGGTCTTTGTTAATGACTAATAATATCTAGATGTGCCTAAATATTGTTTACAGACAAAGTAGAAATAATACCTCATACAAACTATGGTCCATCAACAAACAGTTTACATATTTTTGAGTAGAATAGGTGATATTGAACACAGCTTAGATTGACATCTAATACTACTTTTTCTACTTAGAAAATATGACTTATCATCACTAGATGTGCATAATTATTGTTGACAGACAAAAACAAAAATATCACTGTTATTAAAACAATGACGTGACGTCATACCCTTAAAGGGGCCCAGGCTTGATTTGTTTCGGAAAATCATCCGACAGCCTCAAACACATGAAATCTTTTGCTTAGCTAATCAGAGCTTACCTTTGAAATTTGAGCCTTCAAATTCATGTGTATCCATAATTATCCGTGTTTGAAAAATCATAACGTCTTAAGAAATTACGGACGTCCCGCCATATTGGAAAAACGGTTCGTCTTGAATCAAAGAGTTATCCTTCCCGTCGTGCAATAGCGGTCATCTATATAAATAGACTACAATGCATTTCCAATTGTAGACTTTGTCAACAGGACACACAATTTTCACTGACTGGAGACCAGCCGCGTACAACACGGAAAAAAAATGAAAAGTGAAATTTTTTGTTTGAGGTATATTTCAAGGTATATTTTGCGATTTTCTTAGAGCTTGATGAATTAACTATTTATTATAGGTTATCAGATATCATTGAGTATTATTTATCATTATAAACGTTAAAAGTAAAACATCAATTTAAAATTGTTAGTTCATTCTCTAGTTTGAATTTAAAAAAAAAACTAAAGCATTAAAATTTGTTGGATGTTATTTATATGAAAGTAGATTTGATTGAATATCAAAATCCAGGATGGCCACTTTTTTTTTTTTTTTTTTTTTCTTAGTGTTTTTTGTTTGTCGTTGGTCTCGGCTTGTTGTCTGTGATCTGTTGATGTTGTTTGTTTGTCGCTGGTCTTTGCATGTTTTCTTGTCTGTTGCTTGTTTGTCGCTGGTCTTTGCGTGTTGTCTTGGTCTGTTGTTGTTTGTCCAAACGCAGAAGTGCTACAGAAGTACCATAGGCGCAAGTTTTTCATAGAGGGTTTTCCATAAAGTACAATTTGACAATTTTTATCACGACATTCGATAGGCTAAAATCTGTTTACCAAGCTAACAAACAAAAAGCCTTACAAATAACATTATAGAGCAATGATCAGTAAACCTTTAGGGCAATGATCAGTAAACTATAAGGACAATGATCAGTAAACTTTTAGGACGATAATCAATAAGCTTTTACGGCAATGAGCAGTAAACCTTGAAGGACAATATATAATAAGTTTTTAGGATAATGATCTGTAACCTATTAAGGCAATGATCAGTAAACTATTAGGGCAATGATCAATTAACTTTTAGGACAAAAATCAGTAAACTATTAGGACAAAAATCAGTAAATCTTTAAGTCAATAATCTTTTATGAAAATGGTCAAAAAGCTTTTTGAAAAGGAACGTGAAATTTAGTGACGAGTTGATGCAGTCATTAGAGCGAACTTATGACTACAATGTGCCAACATTCACACAAGACACCACTAAAATATTATGTTAATGATTGTATACAACTTAAGACTCGAAACAAAAATTTGATACACAAATCTAACGTACCTTTTATGACCGTTCAACTCGACTCCTAAATTAAAAGTGACAATAAAAATTAGCCACATTTTGTTTTATATTGATAACGCGGACGTTATAGTAAAAAAATGACGTGACGTCATAACCTTTAGAAGCAAAAATTTTAGATGTTGAAAATATTTAAAAATTGTGTTTGTTTTTGAAGGAAAAATTACAATTTTACACTGAAATATTGTTGAATTAACTATTTATTATAGGTTATCAGATATCATTTAGTACTATTAATCATTATAAAGTTATTACAAGTAAAAAGTAGAATACTAATTTTTAAAATTGTTAGTTTATTCTCTAGTTTTTAACTAAGTTTTTAAAAACAAACTAAAAGCTAATAAAATTCGTGGATGTTTTTTATATGGTTTTTGAATGTGTACAACATACCTCATTTAAGATTTAAGAAACAAACTGAGTGTGTTAATGCTGAAAATTGAGATAGTAGATTTTGACAGAATCAATTTCCAGGATGGCCTGTTCCGTCCCGATTTGTCATTTCGTCCCAACGTGTCATTTTTCTGAATTGTCCCGATTTGTCACAAGATATCGTCCCATTGTGTCACAAAATTTCAATAATCACTAATAATCGTCCCGATTTGTCGCAAAATTTCAATTTGTCACCAGAATTCGTCCCATTTTGTCGCAAAATTTCAATTTGTCACTAAAAAATTGTCCCGATTTGTCGCAAAATTTCAATATGTCACTAAAAATCGTCCCGATTTGTCGCAGAAATTGAATTTGTCACTAGAAATCGTCCCGATTTGTCGCAAAATTTCAATTTGTCACTAGAAATCGTCCCGATTTGTCGCAAAATTTCCAATTTGTCACTAAATATAGTCCCATTGTGTCGCAGAATTTCAATTTGTCACTAGAAATCGTCATGTTTTATCCCAAAATTTCAATTTGTCACTAGAAATTGTCCCGATTTGTCGCAAAATTTCAATTTGTCACTAGAAATTGTCCCGATTTGTCGAAAAATTTGAAAATGTCACTAAATATCGTCCCAATTGGACACAAAATTTAAATTTGTCAATAGAAATCGTCCCAATATGTCGAAAAAATTCAATTTGTCAGTGGAAATCGTCCCAATTTGTCGCAAATTTATCAGGATGTATCGGACTATCGGTCATATTACAGCTTTAGCATCATTTTACGGAGTTACTGTTACCATAATAACTAATAGCCACTTCTAATACAAGGGCTTGATTCATTTCCCTAGCATAATATTCTCTATTAAATTTGAAAGCGGTATCTCAACAAGCCTTTATTGATCAATGTAATTTTGAGTTTTGAGGAACCTCATACCTCTCATTCTAAAAAAAATAATATACCCCTTATTATATCGAACTATAATATACCTCTCATTCTAATAAAATATAATATACCTCCCATTATATCGAACTATAACATACCTCTCATTCTAATAAAATATAATATACCTCCCATTATATCGAACTATAATACATCGAACTATAATATACCTCTCATTCTAATAAAATATAATATACCTCCATTATATAGAACTATAATATACCTCTCATTCTAATAAAATATAATATACCTCCATTATATCGAACTATACTATACCTCTCATTCTAATAAAATATAATATACCTCCGATTACTTCGAAGTATAATATACCTCTTATTCTAATAAAATATAATATACCTCCCATTATATCGAACTATAATATACCTCTCATTCTAATAAAATATAATATACCTCCCATTATATCGAACTAAACTATACCTCTCATTCTAATAGAATATAATATACCTCACATTATATCGAACTATATACCTCTCATTCTAATAAAATATTATATACCTCCCATTATATCGAACTATAATATACCTCTCATTCTAATAAAATATAATATACCTCCATTATATCGCACTATATTATACCTCTCATTCTAATAAAATATAATATACCTTACATTCTAATAAAATATAATATACCTCCCATTATATCGAACTATACTATACCTCTCATTCTAATAAAATATAATATACCTCCTATTATATCGAACTATACCATACCTCTCATTCTAATAAAATATAATATACCTCCATTATATCGAACTATACTATACCTCTCATTCTAATAAAATATAATATACCTCCCATTATATCGAATTTTACTATACCTCTCATTCTAATAAAATATAATATACATTCAGACATTTAAGCATTATTATTACTATTATATTTAATACTATCAACCCTTTTTCCTGAAAGAATTATAAAATTAGTTAACAAAATCGAAGAAACCTTCATCTGGAATGGTCAGCAGAAAATGAAAAGGGGTATTAAAATTGTGAAAGAAAAATTATTTTTCTGACGAAAGTACTGGCCTAGGTCATAATTCAAATGTTAACGGTGAAAATTAATCAAAAAAAGGGGTTTGTTTATCGGGATTTCAAGGAAGGGGGAGGGGATAATAATGTTAGATTTATATGAATTTGCAAGAAACAGTTGCATTTTTTGGATAAAGCTGGTTGATCACCTACAATCATGTATTAGTAGATTATGGTGGAATTCAACTATGACATATCCCCGCTTTTAATTTTTATTTGAGTTTTGTATATATTGTATATGTATTGATAATGAAATTTGTACCTCTGTACATGTAACAAACTTCCGCCCTAAAAAATTGCATTAGTCCCCATTATATTATTATTTGATTACTTTTTTCATTGTTATAGTTTGTATTTCTTTGTTGTAAATTGTACCCGAGATAACCTAATCCATCCTGATTACTAATCAGATATAATCAAAATTTTTAATTAGTTCTCATTAATCCAATCCATAATTTATTTCTTTATTCTTTTATTTTTTATGTTTTTCTTATATGTAAATTGTACCCTTAGTACCCTAATCCTGGTACTCAGGTATAATCAAAATTTATCCTTAAAATCCAATTTTTAATTCAATCACTAAATCCTCATTTGATCAAACATATGACATGATTTACTCAATTAATTAACAATTATCTCAAATAGTATAAATCACCACCAAAATTTTAATCTTTACTATTTCTCGACACTTGATAAAGAATGATATTTCGAAAACCGGTTCGTGTCATTTATGTAAGTTTTTGTTTTGCTTTTCTACATTATTGTTAGTGTTATTTAATTAATATATATTTTTGCATTTTTCACTTATATTTTCATCTTTCTTTATTTCCAACACCCAATCCGTCTTCTTTTGCATACCTGATTCCTACATTTTACGCTAACATATTAAAATTTCACAATTATTTAACTACAACTGAACATTCCCCTTCTAACCTAGACTTATTTTCATTATGCTCCACAACTTTGACAACCACTGGCAAGAAGCCAGACATCGCAACACTTATCGCCATCCAAACCAACATCACGAACCCTATAACGGCCCAGTATTCCATCGACCTCTACCATCTACCAATCGCCGACCACCAACCAATCAAGCCATTTATATCCCACCACACCAACGACCTACCCACAACACTGTCTATTCATCCAGAGATAGCCATCGACCTACCCACAACACAGCCTACCCATCCAAAAATAACCACCGGCCTCACCAATATCAGAAACGCACACCAACCCACAGACGCCAACCAGTTCCCACTCATAAGGAGGAAGAACCCTTTGTTAAGATATTCTTCCAGGTTTTGCAGTGTCTTCACCATTTGGCAATCCTTACCCTCCAACAGCAAGGTCAACCCGCGTTCACCTTCAAGCGCAAAGTCTCTGAATTGGATTGTTTTATTCGTCCAGCTATGAAAACGTCAGCTGTTGACGCCAATATTAGATCCCTCAACCGGACATGGCTCTCTAAGGTAACGCAGACCCTGATCGACCATTACCAAGCAACCCTGCAGGAGAAACTCACCTTCATCAGAACCAAGTCTTTATCACAACCAGCCATCGACCGCATTATTTCCCATGCCCTCTCATGGGCCCGTCGATCCTATGGGAAACGTCTAACTCAACCTGTGATTGCCAAATTCTACCAAACGATCAACGAAACCAAGACCAGAGTAACCATATCCTTACCAACTGAAATGGAGATTGATCCACTAACACCCGCACCAACAAGAGTCACCACCATGTCGAACCAGACACCTAAACGAGCCCGCAGTTCACCATCCCCTAGTCCAGCAGACTTTGGTAAACGTTCTCGTAGAGAAGGTACCCCCCTTCTCTTTTCCCTTTCAGATTCCTCGCCTACACCATCTGAATCTTCACCACGTGACCCAAGTTCGGTCGACCTTTCTTCCTTCTGTAAGTTTTTGGATCAACAAACCACCCCGAATTCTCCAACCAGGTCAAGTGTGCCCAGACCATCTCCACCACGAACCAGATCTCAGTCCGTACCCAATGCCACATTTGTAACAACTACCGATCCAGTACCTATCACCCCGTCGACAACCATTATATCCGCTAACAAACCCTTTTATCACCAAACCAAGGACAAGTCATCATGGAATCTACCTGCTCTACAGAAATCCACTTTAATTATTGGGTCCTCAAACCTCAACCGAATTACCAAAACAGCTCCAGACACCGAAATACACTCGTATCCTGGTGCCCAAATCCACCACATCCAGTCCATCCTTGAATCTTACGACCATGATCATAAACCGGCTACGATCATTCTGCATGTAGGCCTCAACAATCGTGACCAGTTAGCCAAAACCTCATTTAACCAAGCCCAGAAATTAATTTCCACAGCCAACCAAACCTTTCCTAGCTCCAAGATCATATTTTCTTGTATACCTATCTCTAATAAAATCTCTAAGAAAGCCCAGCAGAATCTTAAGACATTCAACGATATGATGATGAACTCCGACACTGAGAACGCAACAATCCTGTCACCCTACGAAGAAGAATTCGAACCAGTTGATAATCTTCATTGGTCTCCGGAAACAGCCAACAATATATACTTGTTTTGGATACACCAGCTTCAAGCACCGGGTAAGTCTTTAAACTAATTACTGGGGATAAAAATATTGAGAGGCCGCCGCTAGGCCAAACCGTCGTTAACTTAAGCCGAAAACTTCTCACACCCCTCCAGCATTCAATCTTAGACCGTGGACTTAAATTTATTCCGACTCCTAAATTACCTAACCTTGATTATCTTCAACCGTCTATTCAACGATTTCAACGGAATCTCAGTTGCACATACTTTTTTCGAAACCACCCTCCACGCGGTGCTAGAACAATGTTTATTCCTAAATCCACGTGGAAACCACCTAAAACCGCTATCCATCCAGAAATATTAAACGTATTTACAAGTATGAATAACCAAATATCAAATCTTTCCATAACACACGAGAAGCCTAATCTAACGCGAGTAGAACGTGAAGCATTAAATGTACTTAAAAAAGACGATAGCATTGTAATTAAAAAGAGTGACAAAGGTTCATGTTGCGTTATATTAAATAGGGAAGATTATATTGCAGAAGCAGAGCATCAATTGAATAATCCTAAACACTATGCAATTTTACCGGAGCCGATTTTTAAAGAAACTGCTAATATGATAAACAATATTCTTGCCGACTTAGTTAAAACAAGTCATTTAAAACAGAAACAATATGACTATCTTTCTGCCAAACCTGATTGCCGCGAGAGACACTTATACACTTTGCCGAAAATTCATAAGAATCCTACCAAGGATTGGTTCATGCCTAATAGAATCCCTAAAGGCCGCCCGATTATCTCTGACTGTGGTAGTGAGTCGTATGCAGTGTCAGAATACATCGATCATTTCTTACTACCACTAGCATGTCAACATCGAGCCTACCTTAAGGACACAACTGACTTTGTCAATAAAATAAAAAACCTTCAAGTCCCTTCAAATGCTATTCTAATTTCAATAGACGTAACTTCTATGTACACCAATATCGACAACACTACTGGCCTAATGGCAGTTCGCAAAGCTTTTGATTGAAAACCCAGATCCAGACAGACCCGACGATGCAATTCTACAGCTTTTAGAGATTTGTCTTAGTCGCAATAATTTCACATTTAATGGTAAAACATATCTACAAACCTCAGGTACAGCTAATGGGCAAACGATTCGCCCCTTCATACGCAAACCTTTTCATGGCAGAGTGGGAACGTGAGGTATTACCCCTTTGTCCATTTGACCCACTTTTCTATGGACGCTTCTTAGATGACATTTTCATGGTTTGGACTTACTCCATAGAACAATTTTGGCAATTTTTTGAAATCCTCAACAACCACCACCCGTCCATCAAACTAACAGCCAGTGTCAGTCACAAAAGCATAGATTTTCTCGATACTACTGTTTTTAAAGGTGATTCCATAGCGGAGACTAATAAATTAGATATTAAAGTATATTTCAAAGAAACCGACACTCATCAACTTTTGCATAAGAGCTCATTTCATCCAAAACATACATTTTCTGGAATTATTAAGTCACAAGTTTTACGATTTCACCGAATTTGCACAAGGCCTTCTGATTTCAACCAAGCCTGTACGATTGTTTTCTCAAAACTGAAAGAGCGTGGATACTCTAAACGATTTTTTACGAAACATAAAAAATTCCACATTAGCACAGTTAGCAGCTAAAAATAGACTTTATGCCGAAGGGCCTCCAGGTTTAAGGAGTGCCCCATGTATGTCAACCAGATGCAAAACATGTCCCTTTATATCAGAAACGCATTATTTTCAAAGTAACTCTACGAATAAAAGATACCCGATCCAAGAGCACCTAACATGTGAAAACTCGAATGTAATATACTTAATTTCATGTAAAAAATGTCCCAAACAATATATCGGGGAAACAAAGAACAAATTACGCACTCGTTTTAATGCTCACAGATCAGATATTAAATTAAAAAAAGACAAGCCTGTTTCTAACCATTTCAATCTTGACGACCATTCACTTGACGATCTCACCCTAACCCCAATTGAGCGCATAGAAATCGACTTGCCCGAAGAGATGAAACTACCAAATTCCGTCAATCTAGAGAAGCCCATTGGATTGAGACATTGAATACAGCAAGACCCATAGGACTTAATATTCACCACAGTGTAGGCATAGCACCCTTCGTAGTTCCATTTAATACAACCAGTAATAAAGCAAGTAAGATAGTTCAAACCCATTATAAGAGTCTTCAAGAGAAATTTCCTCATGTCTATAAACAGAAAATGATAGTGGCATATTCAAAAAATCAGAACTTAAATGACAACCTTGTTCATAGCAAACTAAAAATAATCTGCACTTAACAGGTACTATACTACTCGCCCATCGGGCGAGTTATTTTATTTTTTCTAATTTCAGATCAGAAGAGAAGAAAATCATCCAACAGATCCAGATCCCAATTTCTCAATAAGATATTTGTTCCACCCTAGGCCTGTACATTTGGGAGATTCAATCCCTCCCTTCCCCGAAACCCAATTGAGCGCATAGAAATCGACTTGCCCGAAGATGAAACTACCAAATTCCGTCAATCTAGAGAAGCCCATTGGATTGAGACATTGAATACAGCAAGACCCATAGGACTTAATATTCACCACAGTGTAGGCATAGCACCCTTTGTAGTTCCATTTAATACAACCAGTAATAAAGCAAGTAAGATAGTTCAAACCCATTATAAGAGTCTTCAAGAGAAATTTCCTCATGTCTATAAACAGAAAATGATAGTGGCATATTCAAAAAATCAGAACTTAAATGACAACCTTGTTCATAGCAAACTAAAAATAATCTGTACTTAACAGGTACTACACTACTCGCCCATCGGGCGAGTTATTTTATTTTTTCTAATTTCAGATCAGAAGAGAAGAAAATCATCCAACAGATCCAGATCCCAATTTCTCAATAAGATATTTGTTCCACCCTAGGCCTGTACATTTGGGAGATTCAATCCCTCCCTTCCCCGAAATATAATATACCTCTCATTCTAATAAAATATAATATACCTCCATTATATCGCACTATATTATACCTCTCATTCTAATAAAATATAATATACCTCCTATTACTTCGAAGTATAATATACCTCTCATTCTAATAAAATATAATATACCTCCCATTATATCGAACTATACTATACCTCTCATTCTAATAAAATATAATATACCTCCTATTATATCGAACTATACCATACCTCTCATTCTAATAAAATATAATATACCTCCATTATATCGAACTATACTATACCTCGTCATTCTAATAAAATATAATATACCTCCCATTATATCGAATTTTTACTATACCTCTCATTCTAATAAAATATAATATACATTCAGACATTTAAGCATTATTATTACTATTATATTTAATACTATCAACCCTTTTTCCTGAAAGAATTATAAAATTAGTTAACAAAATCGAAGAAACCTTCATCTGGAATGGTCAGCAGAAAATGAAAAGGGGTATTAAAATTGTGAAAGAAAAATTATTTTTCTGACGAAAGTACTGGCCTAGGTCATAATTCAAATGTTAACGGTGAAGATTAATCAAAAAAAGGGGTTTGTTTATCGGGATTTCAAGGAAGGGGGAGGGGATAATAATGTTAGATTTATATGAATTTGCAAGAAACAGTTGCATTTTTTGGATAAAGCTGGTTGATCACCTACAATCATGTATTAGTAGATTATGGTGGAATTCAACTATGACATATCCCCTTTAAATTGCGAGGTGCTCAAAAACTGGTATGAAGTTGTAAAAAAAATGTTTTGATGAACACACCGATTTAGATTATCAAAACATTTTCTTGAATAAACAAAGGGGGGGGGGCTTTAATTACATGTATTCAAATACAATTTCAGTGAAATAACCATGTGCTCTATGTAGAGCAACTTTTGAAACCATGGAACACTTTTTCATTTCATGCAAATATTGTAATATATTAAAAATATATTTTATAAAATGCTGTCCAGGTCAGTTATCTTCGATTCGGCTGGATTTTAATACACACTGGGACGATCTCCAGTGACAAATTTGGATAATTTTTAAGTGACAAATTGAATTTTTGCGACATATTGGGACGATTTGTAGTGACAAATTGAATTTTTGCGACAACTTGGGACGAATTCTAGTGACAAATTGAAATTTTGCGACAGATTGGTACAAATTCTAGCGACAAATTGAAATTTTGCGACAAATCGAGACGAATTCTACTGACAAATTGCAATTTTGCGACACAATGGGACGAT
>JAUJPP010000647.1:0-10857 GCA_030562195.1 Nipponacmea schrenckii
ATAAAATCAAAGTACCGGTACCTCGTTATAACTTACCTAGTATGAGTAATAGGTTAATCCTAATAAAGAACAGGAAGCCACTTCAAAGCAAATCAGCTAATCCGATCATTAGGCCTAATCAGAAAGTTTATGAATTTATGCTCATTTCTCGATCAAGATTGAGCATGGTCACCGGCGTATTACAAAGTTTATATAGCCCTTAAAAGATCGTATGGTAGTACAAGTCCTTTACTCCTACGCCGAATAATCGTTTCAGACCCTGTATGAATTTTTTAAACTAACGTTTGCTGCCATTTAGCTTGAAATTTACATTTGCTTACCATACTAGGGTAAAGGAGGGTAATTTCGCGCACTTCGGGAAAACTAACCTAGACCAGCTTATCCAGCCTTTCTTCACATTGGCGCAATTGTTTCTAAGGAAGGAAACTCCCTACACGTCATAAATTTGTAATCTTTATTGTGATTGGACAATGCCAGTGACCTTAAGAAGAGGAAATACCTCGATCTCTAAAGTGGGGTAAATTCGCTGGTTGAAGGGGTAAATCCGCGGGTAAGAACGGGGTAATTTCGCGTGATTGATTTTGTTACGGGGTAATATCGCGTTATTAATTTTGTAATGGGGTAATTTCGTGCAAATAGAATGCAGTTAAAACGATAACAAGTCAAAACGGTAAATAAATTATATAGTTGAAACGGTAACAGAAAATTCCGATCGAAAAAGATAATTATCAATACGAAAAGCAAACCTCCAAAAGCTTTTGAGATAAGTGAATTATTAGGATGATCATAAGTATATTTGTAAACTGTTAGATGGCTTTACATTTAATTATTTTCGTCCTCTGAATATATCAAAGCTAGAGCTGTTTGTTTTTTAAAAGGGGGGGGGGGATACGCAAAATATGAGGCAGAGGCAGACCCATATATTTTCTTTTTAACAATAAACAACAATTATGACAATAAATATATAAAATCATCATTTACGATGTGAGAACCACATTGAAACGTTGATAGTTAGTAAAGTGTATAAAAGTTTTATCTATATCAACTGTTAAATATTACATTAATATACATTACATATTATTATATATATCCTGATGATAATGTGAGAACCACATTGAAACGTTGTGTTATATTATAATTCAAGTCATTGTTATCCATAGAAGTGTCTTATTCATCTCCATAAAACAATCAGTCAACAAGACATACATGGCTTTCATGCACAAGAAGGGCAATGAAATGTTTTATTTAGATCAACGTTTTGATCAGTGATACATGCCGTATGAAGCCAGCTATCACATCGATCACATTGCACCCACTGGATATTTCGTTTTTGTCCTTTGGGATATTTCTTTTTACAAGTGCTGCACATATCCCTCAATTTACTTATTTGTTTTCTCTTCCTCTCTTCGCGTTTCCTTTCAATATCTTGTTTCTTTTTGGTTTTATTTTCTTCTTCTTCTCTCTTTTGATTTATAATCTGTGAGCTTGTTAATATTCTTGAAGATGTAATCATGTTGGAAGATGAAGATACAGTTGGTTTGTTTGGAGTGCTAGGCCTAGTATTTACTGGATCAAAAATAAATGAAACGTGACTTTCTAAAGATTTGTTAATATCATCATTTTCATACGCTATCCCTCCATTGGCCAAATTTTCTAAAATTTCTGTTGGTGAAGATGCTATCATGTTGGAAGATGAAGATACAGTTGGTTTGTTTGGAGTGCTGGCATTCACTGGATCAAAAATAAATGAAACGTGACTTTCTAAAGATTTGTTAACATCATCATTTTCATAAGTTATCCCTCCATTGGCCAAACTTTCTAAGATTTTTGTTGGAGAAGAATTATTGTCCTCGTCGTTTATATCTTGATTCGGATTGGATTCATGTAATATATTTGTGTCAGCACCTACGATAAACGGATCTGTGGTATGAATGAGGACTGTCGTGGCGTCAAAATTTGTTGATGGAAATTCTGAGGATTCTAATAAAGTTGAAGGAGCTAGTGTTTCTTGTAGTATTGTTGTTTCTGTTGCTGATGACGACGAACTATGAAGACCTAACAATGTAGGAGATGCTGATGACGCTGATGGTTTTGATGTAGTATCAAGTGATGCGGATGTTGTCGGTTTAAAGATTTCTGATGGTTGAAATGCTTCAGCAGGAATTGCATGGGGATTTAGCGGGAAAATTCCACAAGCCTCGAAACCAGCTTTTATGTTTTTTGGAGTGACGGACTGTTCAAGTGTATTTTTTAATATGCGAGGCCACGTTTTTTTAGTAAGAATTTCTGTTGAATTTGCCATAAGTTCAGAACACAATTTATTATATGTGCTTTTCGCTGATTTAAATACAGATCGATCAAGAGGTTGCAAATAGTGAGTTGTATGAGGGGGATAGGCCAATAATACAATGTTCTCTTTCAAAGCAGCCTCCAAGAGTCCTATAGTTTCATGACTGCGATGGCTGTCCAAGATTAAAATTTGAGGTCTTTCAGATCCAATGTGGGGCAAGAATACTTGATTGAACCATTTCTCTCCTAACACATCTTCCATCCATGCTTTTGTCTGGTATGTCCAAAGAGCGCCAACTGGGCCCTCTGACACGGCCCATGAGTTCAAAGATTTATGTGTTTTCCCTTTGACAATAATTAGTGGGGGGAGGGAACAGCCAGCAGCATTTACGGTTATAACCGTAGTTATGCTTTCCCTGGAATTGGATGTTCTGGCGGGCACACTCTTACTCCCTTTTCTAGCGCACACTGAATTTGGGGAATGTTCCAGCATAAACCCCGTCTCATCCATGTTCCATATGCAGCGCGGTTTATTTATCAATTGATGTTCTAAAAGGGTTTCATGCAATAAATTAAAATAGTCCCCGACTACATCCCTGTTAAGCATTCGAACCCTCGATTGACTTAATTTTTCAGGCTTTCTCAGGCTTATCTCCGGATGACGGTTTTTGAAACCTGACCACCAATCTTTCCCTGGAATGCCGTTGCGAAAAGGCGTTTTAAGCTTAAGGTTTTGCACAATCCTTCCCGTTTTTTGCATCAACTGAACCCTTGAGACCCCAAAGCCTTGAGATGCTGCTGTTGTTAGTTTATTAGCAATGGCGTTCTCAATGTTAGGGTTCAAGACTGGTGGCCTACCAATCTTTGACCCGGCATCCACTCTCCCCTTAACATGATCCCTTAAAGTGGATTCTGCAATCCCAAATTTTGATTTAGCCTGCGAGTATGACATTCCGCTCTTGATTGCATCGACGGCTTTCTGCATGATTTCAGAATCATGCGCTTTATAGGCACCCTTTTTAATGTAGTTTCTAGGCATACTGAAAGTAAATAAATAAAAGGCGTTGGTAAATTTATTGATTATTTTAATCAAGAACTAAAGAAGAATCCTCTAATAAATTTGATGCGCGAAATTACCCGCACCCTCAAAGTTTCATTGAAACTTAGTCGGGGTAATTTCGCGTGTTTTCAAACGGGCAGTTTTGAATAAAAATTGATAAATAAATTCAATTTGAAGCGATCAAAATGTGCAGAAGCTATTTAATTTAGTAATGATTCACATGTTTAGTAGGTTTTACCCACAAAGTGCCCCAAAGTGGGCGAAAAACTTCAGCTTACCCACTTGACCTTTCGTCTGCTATCCGCCATAGAAGGTGTTGCTAGGCATGCCTCATTCAGCCAATCCAAAAACGCCACGCAATAAAGCTATATATAAAATGCAAATCATAATCGGGGATTCCCGATACCGTAAGGAGGAATCTCTTTTTCTAAAAATAGTAAGATTATTACGTCGAGTGTTGTGGTACTCTCCTTTCAAGGAGGTTTTTATATTGCACGGAATTCCCCCACCTCACGAAATTACCCCCCTTTACCCTAATCTAGATGCAAGTCCACTTCCGTTTGGGCATGCGCATATCGTATTTTCAATTGTAGACTTTGTCAACAGGACACTAAATTTTCAGACTAACTGGAGACCAGCCGCGTACAGCACGGAAAAAAAATGAAAAGTGAAATTTTTTGTTTGAGGTATATTTCAAGGTATTTTGCGATTTTCTTGGAGCTTGAGTATTTCTGAGGACTGTTCAAATGAAACAAAGGCCCAAAACGACCCATAAAAATCGAGCCTGGTCCCCTTTAACTCGGTTTAATACGATATCCAATATTGTCCGTTTTTATCGGATTTTCTCTTTGGATTATTTCCAGGTTTGATTAGATATACTAGGTTCAATCAATAACCTTTTTGGCGTATTGTTTTTTTTTTTTAAATATAATAGTCCTGAATTCCTGAATTGATATTTTTTAAATAGGCTGAATTCCGTTGAATCTAGAGATTAGAAACACTGATGAAATTGTCTGGCAAATATTGTGAAATATCCACCAAAAGCACATATATCCTTAACCGAGATTACCTTCCTTACTGATATATATGATAGCTTTACCTCCCATACTGACGATATCTTTTACCGATTTACCTCCCTTACTGACGATATCTTTTACCGATTTTACCTCCCTTACTGACGATATCTTTTACCGATTTTACCTCCCTTACTGACAATATTTTCGACCGATTTACTTCCCTTACTGGCGATATCTTTACCGATTTTACCTCCCTTACTGACGATATCTTTGACCGATATTACCTTCCTTACTGACGATATCTTTTACCGATTTACCTCCCTTACTGACGATATCTTTGACCGATATTACCTCCCTTACTGACGATATCTTTTACCGATTTTACCTCCCTTACTGAGAATATCTTTGACCTATATAACCTCCCTTACTGACAATATCTTTTACCGATTTTACCTCCCTTACTGACAATATCTTTGACAGATATTACCTTCCTTACTGACGATATCTTTTACCGATTTACCTCCCATACTGACGATATCTTTTACCGATTTTACCTCCCTTACTGACGATATCTTTGACCGATATTACCTCCCTTACTGACGATATCTTTTACCGATTTTACCTCCCTTACTGTCGATATACTTGACCGATATTACCTCCCTTATTGACGATATCTTTTACCGATTTTACCTCCCTTACTGACGATATCTTTGACCGATTTTACCTCCCTTGCTGACAATATCTTTGACCGATTTTACCTCCCTGCTGACAATATCTTGGACCGATTTTACCTGCCTTCCTGGCGATAGTGTTAACCGAGATTACCCCCCTTTAAGCAAAATTACTATAATATGTTTGACCGATATAACCTACCTTTCCTTGATACCTTGAACCGGAATTACCTCCCCTTTCAACGATTTCTCCTATATATTCTACAATGAATTTCCTTCGAGTAGTAAAGTCAATGACGACACAGTTTAAAAATTCATTAAAAAAATCGATAAATTAACCTAATTGTTTTGTTTTTCACTGTAAAATGATAGTTATTATTTTTAAACTCGTTAACAATAGATTAATTGCTCTATACGTCAAGAAAAACATGATCTTGTGTACTTTGATTGGCATGATTGTTGCTTACATTCGTGTCTAATTAAAGGGTAGGTCTCCTCAACTTCAAGGTAAAAAAAAAATATTTTAATTTGAGCATTATCGTAATGTTGATGAATCTGAGTATGAGCCAGCTTAAAATAAGTATTGTTTAAAAAAAATAAAAAAAAGGAATTTGTCGTTCGTTCGTTCCTTCGTGTTCGTTCGTTCGTTCGTTCGTTCGTTCGTTCGTTCGTTCGTTCGTTTGTTCGTTCGTTCGTTCGTTCGTTCGTTTGTTCGTTCGTTCGTTCGTTCGTTCGTTCGTTCGTTCGTTCATTCATTTTATTTATTTTTATTTATTTTATTTATTTTATTTATTTTATTTTTTTTTATTTTTTTTTATTTATTTTTTTTTTTTTTTATTTATTTATTTATTTTAATTATTTTATTTATTTTAATTATTTTACTTTTTAAAGAGAATCAAAACAGTACTTACCCACAAAAATGAGATAAATTCCAGTAGCCATATACGCTGAGTCAGAGAGTTTCTGAATGGTCAAATTGCCATCATAAGTCTGGTTTTCCATTTTCAGCCTTTAATTATCTCTGCTTCAAAATACAATTAAATTTAACACAATGTCCTGTTTCTATTCAGTTTTGAGTATTTTTATCACTAACGTTTTGAGCGTCAGAATCAAAATGAAATGGACTTTCTTTTTTAAGAAAATAACTTTAAATCACTTTGTTTCCAATTTGAGGAGAAGAATCAGAATCGGAAAGCAATCCTAACCACCTAGGAACAATGTCAACATAAAAGTATCTTTTCTTTAGGACTAACTTTCATCTGAAGACTCAGTAATTACTAAAATCAGGAATTTACCATCGGCTATATCAACCAAGTCTGAGCCTTTACGAAAAAACTGTCCCAAGTGTCTGAATCAGAATCCACATAAAAGCTATTTTACTTCATTTGCCCATTGGCAATAATTTTGCTATGAATTACGATTATTATAAAGATAATATCACAAAGTCGCATCAACAAAATTTAACAGGTATTATTTATTATAGGCTGTGTATCGCATAAGTGTAATGCCACAGTTGAATATCATATTATTTCCATAAATATGTTCACTAATTGTTCTTTAATAGGTGATATTATACATTAAACTACTCCGATAAGCACGATTCTCTTTTCTCGCTGAAAACAAATGCGACTGTAATTTTTCTTGATAAATTCCAAGCCTCTCTCAGCCAGTCGCAGCTTTGACACTGATATTGATTTGCGTGTATAATTGAAATATTCCCGGTATATCTGTCAGAAGTTGATGTCTGGAACAATAATAACAAGGAAACCCAACAACAACCACAAACCCAAAGACAGGACAAAAAGAGAACAACAAAAACAAAAAGACAAGACAAAAAGAGAACAACAACAAAAAGACAAGACAAAAAAAGAACAACACAACAAAAACAAAAAGACAAAAAAAAAACAACAAAAAGACAAGACAAAAGAAGAACAACAACAACAAAAAGACAAGACAAAAAAGAACAACAACAACAAAAAGACAAGACAAAAAAAAAGAACAACACAACAAAAAGACAAGACAAAAAAAGAACAACACAACAACAACAAAAAGACAAGACAGAAAAGGACAACAAAACAAAAAGTCAAGACAAAAAGAGAACAACAGCAACAAAAAGACAAGACAAAAAGAGAACAACAGCAACAAACAAAAATAAACGATAACCTGTAACCACGAAGGTGATAAAAACAACATGGTCAAAAGCGACAATAAGCAACAGCCAACAGCAGTCACGGCCATGAACAACAACGACAACGGGGGTGGCAAAAATGTCAAGAAGTTTTCTGTTGTTTCAGATTCAAATCGTGTCAACCTAAGTATTTAATTTATTTATAGTAATATCCGAGGGTCACTCGTGAGGGAGTCGCTGGTCGAATTTGGCCCCGGGGCCGCCTTGTGTGTAATAGAGAGGCCTGCTAAATGTATAGAAGTCAAACTGACAAATATAGAATACCCACAATCCGTGAAAGTGCTTTAAGCCGGAATATAGTTAATGTCCAATTAAGTTATTAAGTGGCATCAGCACAAAACGTGATGATGTGCTAACAGCACTTCTAATGGTTGAAGTCTATAACAACTATTAAAAACCCAAAATAGATTTAGGACATACTCGGAGCCATACCGTACATGAAAGAAAATGGAGTTTTACGTCCACCAATTCTAACACAATATCAGATTACAATTTTTTTGGGGTCACAGAACCAGCAACATTATTCTTCTCTCTGCCTGTAGAAACATCACCGACGTTTGAGAAGAGGCACATTGAGAGTACCTGAAAGTCGGAGTGCTCGTACTTTTAAAATACGTTCTTTCTGTCTGTCGCAGTTTGAACATTTCCTTCACAAAACTAACGCCGATTCTACTTTTTATCAAACCAAAATCACAGCACGCTTTCATTGTAACTTATCACAAAGCTTAGATTCTACAATGGAATTTTACAATAGAACATAAAAAAGAAGCCAATCATTCTGTTTCATGACATTTGGATCTCTGGTCTGAACTCTGTCCAATACCCTGACATCATTATGATCTTTTCTTTTAAGAAAATCGTGCGACACTTCTTAGACTTAAGGATAATGATCCCGATTAATATGGCGTCAACCTTGACGAGTGAGGACATTTTGTTTACAGTCTCTATCAATGGCTCTGATTGGCTGAATTCGATAACATGCAAACCAATCAAGTTGCTACACGTACAAACCAAATGGTACATAATGATGTCAAGGTATGACACGTATGTAGTCCAACGTATTCCAGCATCAGAAGATTCACTCGTGTCGGAAAGAACCAGATAAATCGGAGTATCTCCTATGGTCAAGCAACTAATGATCTCTTGAGAGAGCACCAACTCGATCAAGTTAGCATCAGCCAACGACACCTATCAGATACTCCTTTTTGGAAGGTTACCAACCCGATAGTCAACACCGAGCTGACCCAGTCCACCAACAAGCACGTGAACCCAGTGGCAGCAAGAGCGCAAGCTCTTGACCTCATCGACTCCAAGTTCGCCGACCATTTGAAGATCTATACTGATGGCTCCAAGAGTAGCACAGCTACTGGTTACGGTTTGTGTATTCCGGAGAAAGGCATCAGACTTGCCAAACGGATACCCCCACACTGCTCAGTGTTCACTGCAGAACTACTAGCTATCAGGGACGCCATAGCATGGCTATCCCTCAACTATACGGAACCTGCCGTAATCCTGTCTGACTCACTAAGTAGCCTTCAGTCTATTTCTAACAATTTTTCTAATTGTAGGTCAGAAGTTTTAACGAACATCCGAAGTATGATTCACGACTACCAAACCAACAACAACCACCAGATCGAACTATCATGGATCCCGTCGCACGTCTTCATCCCTGGAAACGAACAAGCTGACCGTGTTGCCAAGGACAGTTTGGGTCTGGAGAATATCGAGCCTGTAAAATTCTCGTATGAAGAATTTTGCAGTCTCGTGTCCTCTAAGATCAACCAGAAATGGGACGACATGCTAAGGAACCTCAACACCGATAGATACCAGATCGATCCGAAGATACCAAATCAAACCAAAATTAACCATCCTTCTGTAGCCATCTGCAAACTGGTAACCAGACTACGCACCAACCATGTCATGCGAGACCATCAGTTCAATGCCATTAAATGCCGATGCGGACACGTTGCCACCAGGACGCATCTTCTCATTCAATGCACCGAATTGAAACCATCTCGTAAGACATTGACGGACTACCTGGAAACCAACGGCATACCAATCACCATACAGAATATTTTGGCTCCACCCACGGACCACTGGTACAAAATAATGGAACTCATCTACCAATTTATTACCACATCTGTTTTAAACAGATAACCTAAGTTTCTTTTAAAATTTATATAATCAATTTCCAAAACAAGTTTCATAGCAGAAACAAAAGAGAACATCTTATTTTTTTTATTTTTTATTTATTTTTTTTTTTTTTTTGTGAAAGCTTTTTCTCTCTTCTTCTCTCCTTTCTCACGTCTCCTTTTCTTCTTTCTTTTAGGTCTTCAACTCTTCCAAGCACAGACAGATAATCAAACCAAACCAAACCAAACCAAACCAAACCAAACCAACAACAACCACCATGATCATAACGAGTTTTGGAAGAATGTAGAAGACTGAATCACTCACGCCACACTATCCAGGGCCGAGTTTCACCGCCATGACATTCGTTCCGACCAGATCGTACGATTTCTCAAACCACCACCAAACCAACAGTTTTCTAAATCATCCAATTGATTCTAAATCCACTACCAACGACCACCAAAGTGCAACTACCTAGTTTGCGATATCAGCAATTGCTGGAAGCGAACGTTAACTCGCCATTTACCTACCTACCTACCTGACACGGTGTTAGGGTTCTTGGAGAAGGCTTAATGTTAACGAGCAACTGCAATGCTACGAGAACATCCTTTTGTGCGTTGACTTGCCATTTGTTTTCAAATGAACGATCAAAGCTAATGAACAGAATCAACAATGGTCGACTGTGGGCACGAAGAACAAGTTGATTGAAATAATATAAATGATGATTGCTTTAAGGCGTCTTAACTTAAACATTGACGTACAGATAGAAGAATGAAGCGGCAATGGTAGTAGTCTTTATCGTCCAGTCACACGTTGTCTTTGTCGACCCTAGAAGTCTGGACGTCAGAGACTATAATAGAACCGGAAGCCAGCTGTTACCCTTAGGTCATCGATGCCGTTTAATCAGCTAGCGTGCCTTATAACTTTTTTATTAATGATATTTAATTGTGATTCGCCAACGGCACTCCTTCAGTCATGAAATAAATGGAGTTTTACGTCCCACTCTTTCAGCATCTGATTGGAAACAAGTGGAGCAATTACTCAATAAGTCGAGGCAGCGATTCAAAATGGCTATTAATTACGTTACTGTGTGTTATTTCTAAGTAAGAACCATACACAGTTCTGTAAGGCCATGGTCAAATGAGTGACAGAATAGTAGATTTATTTGTTAGCAATGTTATGCCAGATGTGACAATCTCACATTGTAAAGTTATTACTAACTTCATCCTAAGTACCTTGACTGCAGTGCGCTTTACGGTCGTGTGTGTTATTTCTAAGTAAGAACCATACACAGTTCTGTAAGGCCATGGTCAAATGAGTGACAGAATAGTAGATTTATTTGTTAGCAATGTTATGCCAGATGTGACAATCTCACATTGTAAAGTTATTACTGACTTCATCCTAAGTACCTTGACTGCAGTGCGCTTTACGGTCGTGTGTGTTATTTCTAAGTAAGAACCATACACAGTTCTGTAAGGCCATGGTCAAATGAGTGACAGAATA